>UCOM01004466.1:0-12264 GCA_900474385.1 Ormyrus pomaceus | reverse complement strand
TATTTACAAGAATTATTGTTTCGACTTTAAAAAATTGTAGTCAGAAACGTTCGAACTGACCTAGCTCACCTAACCGAAAAAATTACCGTGACGAATCGGAAAAATTAACGCGACGTTCAACACTTTTTTATTCAATATACGTCAATATTTAACGAAAGTTTCAGAAAAATGACTGATAAAAATTTTTAATGTGCGTAACTGTAAAATTTTACGTTACGTTCAATAAATTGTCTTGAATGATTAATAATTTTTAAGGAAAAGACGCATTAAGTTCCCTACAAAATCGCGACGTCCACGATTGTAGTGAGTTTTACGGTAATTTATATCGAAAAATTCTCTCAGTGTAGAATAATTTCCTCTAATTTTAGTAACTTTATTTCCAAGACATTTTTTGAATTAAAATTTTGCCGCTCCGTTAGATTTTAGACCTTGACTTTTTAATCTTTTCCAGCTATCAGTTACAGCATTAAGTACGCAAATCAAATTCCTTTCATCTCATTTTCCAGCCGCTTGTATCGCGTATTCTTCGCCCCCTTCATTCTCTGCGTGCTCCATTTCTCTCTTAATACTGCTTTTCGTTTTGCCATCTTTATCACCATATGGCTCGCGTTTCGCTCTCCCGAACATACCGGTGCTAAGTGCGCTTTTCAGCTACGAGTTTACTCCGCAATAAAATCCCCCCTCCCCCTTCGCTCTTTTATTTTTACTTTCTAGTCTAACTACTGCTGCCATTACGTTTGACCATGCTCTGCACTCCTATTCCGTTTTGATAGGTGTCACTTATTCTTTTTATGAATTATTTGACCCGGTTATTAATAATAAAAGTAAGATATACGTTTATTGAGCCTGACCTTAAATAAAATACTTATTGGCAGGCAATGAAATTATATTCTGTTAATAATAATGACTTAGATGAATGACTAAAGTAATTGTAGAATGAAACATATTGTTAAATAATTCATTTTTTGTGAAACAATAAGCGCCATCTGGCAGTTTGTTAAAATTCGTAGCTATTCTAATAGAACAATCAAAATACACGAGTTTTTCTTAAATTTATGACATTGAGAGTCAAGTAACTTTTATTGTACAACAATAACTTCAATATCGCGAGCTGCTTAACGCAAAACCTTAATTAAACACATAAATTAACTTAAAAACGGTTTCAGTTTTCATGCAAATTCACCGTCGCGTAAACAAGACGTAGCCCGTTGAAAATTTAACGATGAAAACCAGCGTCATGCGGTACCGTTAATGCGGACAAGAAATATAATGCAAGCACAAGCAGCGCGGCGGCGGTTCTTCTTTTTTCTTTCTTTTTTTTTTTTTTTTTACAACCCCGCCGTCATTGTCGCATCGCACACGTGGTTCGTATAATGCGCGCGTAAAAAAATCTCGCCCTTTGCCGCGAACTACCGAGCGATTCTAAACGACCTACTAATGTCCTCCTCCCGAGAGTTTTCCAGTCGTGAAAGTATATTTTAATTTTCCGAAGCATTATCGCACGGGCGGGCTGTGTGTGTTTATGCGCTGTCGTTAAGATTTTTGTGCGAGTTGATATTAAAATGCACGAAGCGGAGCGATTTTTGAAGAATAGAGCGAACGTAGTGGTGAAGTGGGGAGCATTTACTTGCTAGAGAAAAATGCTGGTTTTTTTTTGCTCTGCTTTTTATTTGTTATTCAGTGCGTGCGTAAAGTATACGAACTGAAATTTTAAATGAAATTAAAAGAATCCTTCTCGTAAAAACTTTTGCTAGAGGCTATTAAAAATGTGATTTTCGTTAAAAAATTGAACTCGTAAAAAGGTTGTACAATAATAAACGATACCATTTAAATCACACCATTTATATAAATAAATCAAATAATTATTATTAAGGAAGATGAAAATCTTGCGCTCTCGACAAATTACAGAAACAAAACTATATCATCACGACATAAATCTACCATTTAAAAGCCTCATTCCAAGTTTTTCAATTTTCCAAATACTAAAAAAACTTGTTAATCTTTGATAAATTAAATTAAAGCATTCCCTTAATAATTGATATCTAAATAATATAACTTAATTAAACTGAGCTCAATCTCAGCTTTCTCACCAAAAGGCCGCGCCATTTTCCCAGGAAGAAAATAACATCTTTGCTCAGTGCGGATCTTAAAATTTACTGCGTACTTCTAAGCTTTCCCTTAACCAATTTTCCATCGACTTCTTCCCCCGTACTTCCTCCGCTCCGATAAAAATTCGCAAACTATAAACAAAGAGAAGCCAAAGCGAAGCGGCGCTCAATCAACGTAAAGTAGAAGAAAGTATATGGGGCGCTGCGCTCGAAATAAAATCGAAGACGATTAAGGGGGCTATAAGGGGGTCGCGAACTGGATATAAGAAAAGAGCAAGAGCAAGAGGACCGAGCTTCAAACAGCCGTCAATGGGGTCGAGTGCGCGGCGAGTGCGAGGGCAAGGCCGTCACTCGGGTGGAGAACCAGACGAGAGAAGGTTCATTTGCGGCTCGGATTCTGCAAGGTAGCTGATATGTAGGGTCGAGACAGAATACAGGAGGTGGACGGACTGGTAATTTACAATTGGTGATTGAGGCGGTATTTAAAAACGTACATCAAAGTAAGTCTTACGAAAGACGATTCTCCATTAAAACTTTCCGAGTGCCGTTTCAGTGCTTTAAGTGCTAATATTTCTTCATTACACAAATTACGCCAATCGAATTAAAAATAATCTCCTCGCTCATTTTACCGGAACTCGCAAACGCCAAAGAAAGCAGCCTTCTGGAAATAAATCGCAGGCGCAAAAGGAAAAAAGTATAAAATAGTGAAAAAAGTGCGTACAATAAAATAAAATGCTCGCATACAAAAATAAGCTTGCGGAGAACGAGCTTTGGCGGAGGCGTTATACGGGTCTTTCCGCGAAAGAATTATGCACGTGTATACGATCCAGCCGTTGTATGCAAAGCGCGAAATAAATCAGGTCGAGGAGCGATCTTATCTTTGTTTTCCTCCTTCGACGTTTATGATATCGAGCGGAGGGCGCGTAATGGAATTCTGATGTTTGCAGATTTTACGAGTGATCAGTCCCGGCGTTTTCGGCCTCATAAATCATTATTAAATATTTCGTTATTAATGCTTAGGAGCTTTTTGGAAGATAATTATTCGCGTTTTCGAGGTCCTCGGGTTCTCGGCGTTTTGTGCGGGTAATGCATAATTGTAAATGTACCCCCTGCGAAATATTAATAATTCTATTACATTAGCAGTCAACTAATTGGAATGGAAAATAATTGTTTATTGAAATTTTTGTTACATAGTAATAAAAAATTAATTATTATTACTCGTTAATGCGAAATGTTCACCTTGCAGCGCGTATCAAATTGCATTAATTAATTGAAGCGTGAAAATTTTCATACCTGTTTTAGTACCACAAATTATGTATCAGCATTATAATAGATCCAATCCTTTGTAGTCTAATATGTTAATTAACTGAATAATACTGGAAAATTCCTTCTATTGGTATAATCTAATTTTACTTCTCAATAAATATGGACTAAAACTATCTCATCGCTTATAAATTTATATGTACGAAACAAAATGTTTACTTATCAAATTCAATGAAACCATCATCGGTTCTTTCAAACACCGACAATAATCATCGCTTCATTCCGAGCAATCGCAGCGAAGTAGCAAAGCTCCATAAAGCACTCGTCCGAGCGCGGAAACGACAAATCCGCGCAAACATCCGTAAAAATCTAGCCACATAAAAGCTCGCATCATTATTTATACGACCAGCAGTCGGAACAATAAAAACTAATCCCTAAATCAACCCCGCGCACGCAGGTCTGCGTGCGCTCCCGTCCGACACGCTTCGCCCCCTTTCTCTTTCTCTCTCACTCTCTCTCTTCTCCCTCCTCATCCTTGCCGCCCTCCTTTGGCGCTATTCACCAGCCTCGGATGAAAAGACGAGGACGACGTAGCAGTTCGGGGCGCATAAAAGAGCCGAAAGGCGGGAGGAAAGAAAAAAAACTGAGTATGAAAGAGAGAAGGAGAGGAGAGGGGGGGGGGGAGATGGATTCAGATGAACTGGAAGTGCGGGGGGAGAAAAAGAAAGTGCGAAGCGAGGCGAGAGGCGTGTGGGAGTGATTTTTAAGGGTGAGATGGAGAGATAAGTAACGTAAATTTATACGCGGGATTATGTTTCGGAGAGGCTTGTGCGCCTGCGATATTTCATGCAAATTTTTAATTTTTTATTGTTTCTCGATCATTCGTTTGCTTACGTTTCAAGTTTAAAAGTTAAAGCTTTGAAATCAGAGTTATTGTTCTGCGTGCTATTCCGGGGCTTCACTAAAAATCAAATAATTAAGGTGAAACGCAATCCTTTATCGAAATAATTGCTGTACGTTATTAAATATAATTAAAATGAAACCCATTTTTCAAACTATTTCAAAAATATTACTCACTTTCTCAATTAATTCAACAAAATTCACCCTTCGCACTTTGCGCACACGATAATCACCTGCTTATTTACCTAGCCCGACCGAGAAAAAAACAGCCCAAATTCCTTCTTCCTCGACTCTTCCCCAAATTTTAACCGAAACCTCGGGGGCACTCCGCCATCCATCGATACCCGCGCTGGTCAGCCCGAAAACAAGCCCGCGCGCAGAGCAGTTTTCCGCGCGTTCCGCTGACGGATTACCCATCGTGGAAAAAAGGAGGATAGCCCCGGCGGCGGCGGCGGCGGCGGCCGTGCGCGACCTCCGCGACAACCCCGCGATACGCGACCTCGTGCTCTCGTCTCCCGACGCTGCACCCGAGAGCGGTGGGGATGCCGACTGCCCCCCACCCCGGCCGGCCGCCCTCCCCTACGCCCGCGCGCGGAGCGTCTCTCTCCCGCTGCAGCAACTGGTACACGCGAGCGAGCCGCTCTCTCCTCGTTGCGCTCGCTCGCCAAGGCGGCGGCGTAGGTGCGAGAATGAGCGATGTTTCGCCGCCGAGACGGCGAGTGAGAGATGCTGCCGGGGAGTTTTATTTTTCGACTCGACGACGTTTGCGCGCGTCGTTTTAGGGGTGCCGGATGAAGGGGGACTCTTTCGTTGTTCGATTTATTAAAAGTGGGATTTTTAATCGAAGGCTTTTTTAGGAGAAACGGGGAAAATATCTGTTGCTGTGAGCGCAGGGACAAAAAATGGGAATCGTATTATAAAAACGAAACTTTTCTTCGAGCGAAAAAAGATTTGATTTTTCCGTGTAAACATTTCTCTCGATCCGCTGGAAGGTCTCTTCCTTTTTTCGGCGGTATTTCCCTCAGGTACAAAAGGCCATAAAGCCGTAAAATCCCTTTTCGCCGAAAGCTCCATTAACAGATGCTGCCCTTAGTACACTGCTAAGCCTGTAACGTTGCTATCGAGTTCCGGGGGACCAGTTAAAACACTGTAAAAACTTTACAGTTACGGGTCCTCAAATTTTCGAAAATAGCGAGAGAGAGAGAGAGAGAGAGCGGCGCGTTTTACAAGGGGACATCTCGGAAGCGTTGCCCTCCCGGCTCCTGGACTGCGCGCGTCGCCCTTTTTTCTCCCTTTCTCTCGTTTTTATACTCGCAATCTTGCAATTCCACGATTCTCTCGGTTCGTGCCTCTGCACCTGGTTCTGCTATGCCATTTCTCCACTTAATCCCGCGCGGAGCGAGGAGTGTTTAATAAGGTTTTTAAGGCGAAAGGAGTGGCGATTTACTTTTCGATTCGGAAAGAATTTTTTTGTGACCTTAAATTTTTTTTTTAGACGTTCTATAGGTTCACGTATTTATGTAAAAGATAAGACGTTTGTACAATAGATGAAGCATCATCTTATTAGGCAGGATAATGTTTATAATACGTTTTAAATTAAAAAGAAGAAGAAAGTTGAATACTCTTACGCAATAACCCATGCAAATACAAATACTTTGTTTTAAATTGTTGAAAAACAACTATTTTTAAACAATTTCTTTTGCTTTAGTGGTCCTAATAAAAACACCTTTCTACTCTTCTATCGACGTTTTGGATACTTTATTGTTTCTTTTATGTGCTCCTTTTCAACACAAATTTGTCAATAGTTTTTAAAAATATGAAAAATATGATATAATATACTGGTATCATCCAAGCAATTCTCAATTAATTAAAAGCAAATAAAATATTATTGTTAGTATAGTTATCATTTTAACTTTTACTAAATAATTTTATGAGGAATAGTGAAGGTTTCGTGCCTTACTTTACTGAATTCTCTCTATATTTTAAAGCATTTTATCAAAAAAGAAAACTCAATTACTTTCCATTTTACTTAATCCAAAATGTAAACAACTGTAAACTGACGAAACGCAGGCAAATACTTTTCGTAACTTCCCATTAAAAAATTCCCGAAAATCCCGGGCGTAAACAACAGCGCCTCGCGCTCATCGATATATAATCACCTTTAAAGCCCTCGAAAACCCCCCAATCATTTCCGATTCACCTTCTTACCTGCATCGCAGGCCGTCGACCTGCATGCGCCGCGAGCGCAGCATCTCTCTCACTCTCCGACTCGGTGCGCACGCACCGATCCCCCCCGAGCCGCGCACACACAACAGTGGCCGCGGACCTTTAATCCTCCCACTCCCTCGCAGCGGCGGCGGCCGCTCTTATCCTCCGTCTCTCTTCGTCCAACGCTGGCGGCCGCTCGCTCGCTCCTCGTCTCTCTCGTTCCGCCCTCTCCTCCGTCCGCCGGCGACGGTGTGCACTGGCGCCGAGAGGCGGCACGGCAGTTCGACGCCGGTCGCTGCCAGCGCAAGGCAGCCAGCATGGCCAGCTTGCCGTCGCGACGATTCACTCCCGTCCTCAGCTGCTGCTGCGCCTGCCGCCGCCGACACTCGTCGACGGGCCGCGAGACGAGACGTACCGCCTGACCGAGCTCCAGCGGAAACCCTCTCGTATATACCAGCGGCTGACGCGCGCTTGATGTGCTTCGAACGCGGAGCAGGAGCAATCGCGGGGATAAGACTGCGGGCGAACATAACCTAAAAGGGACACGGGACGACACGCAGTCGCGCGATTCTCGCCTCTCTCGTGCAGTGCCGTGTTTACGACGAGAGACACTGGGACTGGCTCGCTCGGTTGGAGGTTAGGTTGTCCAGCCTCCTTGTTTTCGTCCCGTCTGTTCGGTGTGCACACACCCAGCGACAACAGGCCCGACACGCTGCCCTGTACCGCTGCTTTTAAACAGGCGGGGTAAAGAAACTCGCAAGGCCAGAGCGCGCCGCGCGCGCACTCGTACACACGCTCGGCTCTCGCACGGGGTTTCGATTTTTTTTGTCCGCCGCCGCTGCCGTCGTCGTCGTCGCCGCCGCCTTCTCTCGAGGGCTATAACCGTATAGAGAGAGAGAAAGAGAGAGGCTCGGCACAGTGTTTTTGTCGAGTGCGGTTTCGCTCTCGTCTCGCGCGTGCAGGAGGAGGCTGACTCCCTCTCTTTCTCTCGTGTGATTATAGATGTATATATAGATGCGCGTGCATGTGCGCCTGTATATCTGCGCCGGTTTTTTGGTGGTCGAAGGTGAGCTTCCGGCTCTTTTGAGAGGCTGCTGCGGGAGAGGAGCTCTGGAGGAGCGCACGCTTGCCATGGTGAGTAAAAGATGCTGCTTTTTGATAAGAGAAAAACTTGACTGTTGCCCGCCGCCGGTGGTGGCTTGGGATTTTTTTTCGGATGCCCGAGGAGGGAGCTTGATTGGACAGCTGACGGATGGATGAATGGGATCTTTCGGGCCTGTTTGCGCTACGAAAATAGTTTTGTTTACAGTATAGCGATGTAAGGGAGGTGCGGGAGATTTCGGGCGGGATATCGCGGAGTGCTTGGCAGACGTGTTTGCGGTTATTATCTCGATTTGCAAATTGCGAAATTGGAAAATTCGAAAGATTTAGTTGACCGTTTCGATTTAATCGCGGAAGCTACTTTGTTGAATAAACACAGTAGGAGGGGAAGTACTGTCATTATTCGCTTTTCAAACTTGATTGTTTACATTCGACATTTAATTACATTACGTTACAAGTTGTGCAAAATTTAAACTGAGCGATCGGATTACAAAATTTTAATGCAATACAAGTGCACGAGATTTAATGAAGTTATCAATTTTCGTTATACAAATAATTACTGTTCTTTTTTGCAAGAGTGCATTTGATGTAATTTCACACAAATAAATCTGTTTAATGAAATTGTGGATGGAAATGGAAATCGTGTGAGTTCGCTCTAAGTAGCACGTAGTAAATAGATGTAATATTATGCAATTCAGTATACATATTAATAAGCTATATTCGAAAAACAATTTACAATTATAATACCCGATAATTAATAAATTAGTAAATTAAAGGTAACAATTATCTTTTAATAATAATGGTATTACAATACAATCCGTTTTTAAATTTTTTTTCATAATTAAGGTGATTAATTTTATCTTAATAAATGATTAAAGTAAATTATCAAATCATTAGAATGTAATACTGTGCTTTTATCCGATTCGCAAAATTAACTGATTAAAATTAAATCGCTGAAATGTGCTTGTAATTAAGATTGTTTCATTTCTATCGAAAATTAGTACCATTCGAGTATCAAAGTGTACAAAAATGCAGCGAAGCAATTAAAATCGCAAAAACCCCATCTCGTAAAAACGTAATCAAGAACCTAAATAATTCCAAAGCAACCGCTCGCGGCTACTAATCAATCAGCAAAACATCGATAAAGCAATCACGAAACGGCATAAACAGACAATATTTTAATTCTCCGGGACAACTTGGTTAAACAAGCATTTAATTCAGGTTCCGCAAGTCGCTTTCATTTGAATTTCTTCACACAAACATCAAAGGCCGGCATAACGAGGCGCATTCAGCCGTTTATCGGGTCATCGAGCAGATACCAGCCTCTCTCTCTCTCTCTCTCTCTGCCGGCTTCTGAAAATAAAGCCAGAAAAAGAAAAGCCTGCCTTTCGACTTGTTCTTTTCGAGCCTCGAGAGATAACGAATTGCGTCATTCGCCCCTCGGCTTTTCCGCGCGCGGACACTATATATATACATATACATATATATTCCGCGCGGAGAAATAGCCTCTCCCGCGATAATTGACTCTCCGCGACAACGAGGTTCGAGGTGTTCGCTCTCCCTCGTTTTCATAAATTTTCGTTCCCCCGACCGCGCGCCGCTTTTCCGTTATCGCGAGAGGCGCGCGCGCTTTCATTCATTCGCGCGCAGTGCACGGCGCGGCTCATTGGCCTACTTTGCACCGAGTGCGCCGCCGCTCGATCGTCGACCGCCGCCGACGGATTTATTTGTCAACAGAGAGAGGAGTCGGAGAACGGCAGCGCTCCGTGTAGTTTTGCGATTATTGAGAAGGGAGAGAAAAGCCGCTACTTGGAGCCGATACGAAACGGGAGAGAGAGGCTCGACGGCGGAGCTTTGCCGGGCTCTTTGATGTGCGGGCGATTGTTGGGGTATCTTTTTACGGCGGATAAAAGCGATAAGGCGAGAATTGGGTGAATGTAATCTTTTGGCAGGGATTAACGGATCGGCGAAAAAATTTAATTTTGCGAAGTAAATTATTATCTCTGATTCATTGGCTTGTTAAAGTATCGTAATTATTTAATCGGAAATTACCTGGATATCATTGATACTTTAATATTAATTTTTATTATATAAGACTAAATGTTGGCTTATCATTCAATATACGTTTATTTCATTAAATTCGTCAGAATTAATCATTTTGAATATAAATTTAATGTAATAATTATTCAAAATAAAAGCTAAACATATCGATCACCGGTTTATCCATAATGCATTTATCATTTCGAAAAAGTACTTATGTATATATGTGACGAGGGGCTCGAGAATGTAACGATAAGCTATCGGAATATTGAATTTTTGATTAAGTATTTCAATTACAGCTTCGATTTTCTTATTTATAATAAATTCGCGTTTTTCTATCATTCATTTTAGAAATGAAATGGATTATCGTGCATACGGCAATTTTCACTTAATTCTTGATACAATCTCAGAGGATGAAATAAAAGATTCAATCAATTGAATTTAATATTAAAAAGTTCCTGTCGATAAAATTCTTGCTTATAAATCTTGCAAGAATCTTTGCAAAATATATTTTTCATAAAATTGAATCAAGTGAATTATTAAAATGTTTAGCTTGATTCTTTTAAATCTACACCGACGTTTACTTACAAAAATCCCAATTTTTTCACCCCAAATGTCCCATTATTAATTTGTAAAACCGTCGCGCATCCCGGCTAGGTAAGAGCGCGGTCGCTTTTTCGCCCCCCAGCATCTGATGGTCGTCTATGCAACTCGTCCGCGCGGTGACTGCGGTTGAAGGAGATAAATCGCCCCGAATGCTTAATGCAAATTCGCGAAAAAAACGAGGCGAAAAAGCCCCGACTACACCTTAATGGATATGGAATATGAGGATGTAGAGAGATATCTTACCGAGTCAACGGCAGCGAGATGATTTATCTTTTGCCTTGTGAATACGAAGCGGCCCGCGACGCGCGTTTTCGCCCGTTGATGTTAAACTCGAGAAACTGAGTTATAGGCTTCGAACAAAAAAAAAAAAAAAAAAAAACGCTTGCTATTCATTAATCAATTTCGCTTAGCTGCTTGTAAGAGGAGAGCAGGTGGAAAGTGACGCTGCATTTGCGCGAGCGCTTAATGTGCGCGCACTCGAATTTTAAGGAGATAATGCAGCGTGACAAAGGTTATTGATTCTCTCTTGTGGAGCATTTATTAGGTGATGTTAATAAAATGAGGTCTTTTAAAGAGATTGTCGCGGGCGTCGATCGCTAAACGCGTAATTCAACTCGTCGTTTTATCGAGACGACTATTGATTTTTGCGTGAAACGCGCATTATTATGTGGGCGTGGATGTACGTTATATGCTGAATATTTTGTATGAAATCGCGCTTCGTTATTTCCTATTTCTAAATTTAAAAGCGCGAAAATACGTGACTGGAAAAATGTATTGAAACGTTATATGGTATCTGCTGGCAATGCCGCGTTTTGTTGCATAAACGCCAAGATTAAAAGAGACGACAGCATTTCATTCCGCTTCAGTAGCTATAGATTCATGAATCAAAGTATGAATCTATTTATATTGTTCGAGGAAATTCCACATGCAAAATGAAACAGCTTTTATTGGAGAAAAAAATATTCAAGACTTAACTAGATTTTTTTTTGCGTGTAGAAAAGGATTACACAATTTCATTGCATAAAAGCTTTTAATATTTTAAAAACGCGCGGAAAACGGGTTTGAATAAAATAATTTTAATATAATTGATAATAAACGATAAATATTGCTCAATGTGAAAATGTTATTTCAGCTTTGAATGAAAGATTTTAAAGTAAAATAATAATTTGCATACGGCCAATGTTCATTTTGGTAGAAGACAACGACGCGAACTAATTCAAGAAACTCTTCGAAGATAATTTATTCATGTTGCAAGCATATTTTCTATTCCCACTTCAAAATATCAATGAAAGAACTGTGCGTCATAAAATATAGAATTTACGGTGTAGATCAACAAGTCGGATTAGATTTAAATTAACTTTTCGCTTCTTTATTTAGCTTTGATGTATCGGTGTTATTATACTACCGTTATAAAGCAATAACACTGCACAAAAGGAAGAATTGTACAGAAATTATGACTTTCCGAGACGTAATAAACGCTTATCAATACGTAATAGTCCATATCAAGATTTATCGTGCTCTTTAAAATGGTTAAAAATAAATTTAATTACTTCCCTCGAGAAAAACAAAGCATTGAAAAGAGTTTCTCGCCTCATAAAAATTTCTGCCCAACTAAACCCCCGAAAATTAACTCTCGACGAGCCTAAACAATTTGCTCTCCCATAAATTAACCCCGCAGATAAACCCCGAAATGATTCCTAAAAAGAAACCAGATACCTCCCCCCGCTGGCAATCTCCTCGGTTGGCCCCCCGGTAACAACTCCGTCGGATTCGAGAGAAAACTTTTTCCCGGCGCGCCGACTTCATTCCCACGTCCGCGCGCGCAGCAGCAGCGGCGTTTGTTGTGCAGGGCGAGCGCGAGCTTTAAAGCTTGATGAAGAGAAACTTCCGGCGTGGCTGGCTGCTCGCGCGCGCGAGCTTTTGTCGCTCAGACAGAGAAGAAAACTAGCCGGCGCGGAAAGTCAAAAACAAAAAACGGCCGGGCATCATTAGCTGATTGCGCTCTCCTCCCCCCCCCCCCCCCCCCCCCCCCCCCCCC
>UCOM01004465.1:0-12292 GCA_900474385.1 Ormyrus pomaceus | reverse complement strand
GAACATTATAATTTTAATTAGAGAAAAATTTAAATTAGATAAATTATTTTTACCTGGGCACTTGGGTTTATAAAATACAAATTTTTATAAAATTTTATAAGTCCAATTATTTATAAAAAGGGTCTTATAAAATTATTATAAATACTTTATAATATTTTTTCACATGGGTAGTAATTTTTTACTTATTGGAATATTAAAATTGCGTATTATCTAATTTTAATGTATTCGATCATAAAATATAATGACTGATCTATCAATAAAAGTCAAACAAAAAAACAAAGCCTTGTCAAACTCTTTGTTCCGCGGCACGGCGCAGCGTCCAATGAATGGCTTCCACGCAACAAATTCTACAATGTGTCCCGCCGCGCGAAAAAAAAAGGAGTAAAAAAAAAAGGAAAATCAGTGGGCAAAGAGCGTCGCGCGCGTCTATAGAGTGAATTCCCCTAAAAGAGAAAAAGGAGAGAGCCGGAAAATAATTGCAAGAGGGAGAAAACGAGTTTCTGCGTGACAATGCCAATGAAAACGCGTTACTCGGCGCTGAAAAAAAGCGCGCGTGTGACGGCCCGTCAGAATAGCGTTAAAAAAGAAGCGGCCTGCAGAGAGAGAGAGAGAGAGAGAGAGAGAGAGAGAGAAAATGGATAAAAAGAAGAACGCTTTTCGGCCCGGTCGAAAAAGTGCGAATGCGTGTCGCGCCGAAAAGCAAACTGCTAAACTTCAATTGAGTAATCAGGTTAGAGTACTGGGACGGAGTAGTAATGCACGATGGCTCATTTATAAATTATAAAACAAAAGGATTTTTCATCCTTTGAACTAAATGTTAGTTTTTTAAGCTTTTATTAGTTTGTTTATATCTTTATTTTAAATTTTTTATTTGAGAGGATCCCATACGAACGCATAAAAATAAACCTCTTGAAATCATCCGAAATATGTTCGGTTGTAGTATTACATTTAGTATATTAATGTACTAAAATTTGTCATAAAATAAGGGAAATTTGAACTATTTTATTGGTGCATTCAAACAAAACTGTCCTAATAAATCAATATATTTATTCAATATAATACTTGAATCTATCTATTAATATAATTTTTTTCAGATGATTATTTTATGGGGGCATCTTTTATTAGTGTCAAAATTTCCAATAAATTCATTAAAAGCTATTGATAAAAATAAAACTGTAATGTGTGGGATATGTGACTAACTAAAAACCACTGCTTCCAGTGTATAGATAAAGCGAAATAAACAATTTGTGGAAAACAAGTGTTATCGTAGGTTAGTGACGATTCATTCATTAAAATCTTATTAAAATATGTCAATTCTATACACGTCATAAAATTTTACTCAGTCATGAGATTATTCAATCATAAGATTCACGTATTAACGTACTTCTACACAAAAATCAAAGTTACGAGCACATTCCTTAGAATTTACCGGGTCACTGACACGGAGGATCACTGATTTACAAACATTCGAGATAGCTCATTTAATCTCAGGGGCAACGGAGTGCAATCTCTGCCCAAAATCAATTTCTCTCCCTCTCATCCGAAAAAATTGCCACCCCCCAGAAAAACGGGCAAAAACACAGGAAATCCGAAAGAAGCTGCTCGCAAAACTCCGTCCCGTCCTCCGAAGACAAGCAGATCCTTGGCGGGGGTCGCGAGCCATCGTAGATAATTTAAAATTCGCCCGACCGGCAAAGGGCGAAAGTCCTTTTGGCCCGGCGGAGAGGAGGAGCGAAACGAAAAGCGAGAAAAAAGAAGCTGCGAGATTAAAACAGGGAGAAAAAGAGGGAATAAAAAAAAAGTTCTTGGCTTCCATTAAAGAAGGGAGAAGAGCAACGCTTACTCGGCAGTTATTTTATCGCATTACCGGGGGCCTCACGCCGTTCGATATCGGAGTGGCAGCAGTCGGCAACGTCGTTAGCTGATTTTGCTGATAAGGCTTGATAAGGCTGGTGCCTGGTGCCTCCGATGAAGGAGGGAATAGAAAGGGGCAAGAAGCACCGGGCAATCATAAGGGCATTAACTGAACATCCCCCGGGGCTTCTTGTTGTCTCGACGATGCTCCGATTTCTGTTCATTATGCGGAGCCTTCGCCTGAATAGACCTTATTGTTGGCCCGTAATCATTGCTTGACCCAAGGAGAGAGAATCTTTGTAAAAAGCGGAAGGAGGACGAGGAGGTATACCGTGCTCCTTCTTCGACGAACAACCTTTTTAATTATACCTCCGAAAGGGGCTTTAAAATAGAAAATTATTAGTTTCCCTTTCGACGATATTTCGTATATCACAAGACATATAATTAACTTTTTTGTCTACACTTCCTCAATTTTTCTCTAATCTAATTTATACTTTAAACTTTGATCGGCGCTGGGCGACCCGTTTTCCTGAAGCTAAAATAAATAAAACTACTTATGCAACACCGACTGGTAATAAATGTCTGGGTGAAGCTAAAAATAGAGCTCGGAGATCTTTTCTTATACATTAAATATAGACGGTTATCTGCGAATGAATGTACCGCTTGGACTCGAGTAAACCGGTAAACACGCGAGATAAATGATGTGGCGACGCAGTGTCTGCTTCTTCGAGCAAACGTGACGCTCGCTTGTTTTTATGACGATTGGGCGAACACGCGTCGAAAGGTTTTTCCGGAATTCAAAACCAGAGTCGATTGAGTTTTTTTTATTTACTCGCGAGATGTTTTCTTTATGGATAAACAATAATTAATGCAATATTTGTTTTAGATAATTTAGTTTGCCTCTGCACTTAACTTTATCATATAGGCGCCACCGACTCAAGCTTGAGTGATATATACTCTGATAAATTTTAAATAAAAAGTTTGCGGCCAAAAACATATTTTCTAAAGCAAAGGTCGAGATTAACTGTAGTGTATACTATTCGGTGTTTTTTTGAAGTATCTGGGAATAACATAATTCCCCTCTTTGAAAGGCCGCTTTGATATAAAACACATATTTGGCTTGTGTACTTTAAATCTGTTTAGTCTTTCGCTTCATTTTTAATCATATAAAATGTTTTGAGCAAAATATGCCTGCGTTTATTAATTTTATTTTGTATATCAGGAGTTAGCACGTTCAGATTTTCTTAGTACGAGTGTTCCAATGCTTTATTAGTGTTTTTGTATGTAAAGTACAGACTGAAAACAATTTTTGAAAAAATCTAGCTTTTATCTTGTGTCAATTATTATAAAAGTCTGCTAAATTTAAATTCCAACTAGAAGACATACTGTCTTAATAATTATTACAATTTTTTTTTGTTTTAAACTTTTTTGTATTGAACTGTAGATATTTCAACAAAATTTCATTACATTAAATTTCAAATATTTATTAGTGGTTCTTCAATAATAAATTGTTGAAACGCTAACTATAAATTTTTCCGACAATTTCTTTTTACAGATATAAACAGCACAGTTACAATTATTCTAATTATAAACATCAGTTCAGATATTTGCAAAATATTAAAACTGGCATTCGGTGAAGTATATTAAAAATTTCGAACTGACTTAAAATTTTCATGCTATTAAGTATTCATTATAACAGTATTTTAACTCTTTTAATCCCAATATTCATTGCAAATAATCCAGTAATTATTTTTAATGCATGCATATAAATTTAATTCAGGTTTAAAACGGTCCAAAAATTTGATTGTTAATTCAAGTGTCTCGATTATTAATAATGATTTTAAGTATTACCTATCAAACGTATATTAAGCTGGCGTAGCCACTTCATAAACCAATAATCAAACTATATACATATTTTGTTACTAATTTGTTGCTAATTTGTTACCGTACTCGATTTTGCTGCTCCAGCCGTTTCCGAGAAACAATAGATCCGCTAACTTAATATTAAGCTACCGTAGCCACTTGCTGTATCTTCTGACCTGATAAAAATATCAATACGAGCCTGGCGGCATAATTAGTTACTAATTTATTGCTCTGAAAAGGTGCAACCGTCAATCCCCAAAACCCACCTCTAATAAAGGAATCAACCGCCACCCTTTCTATAGATAAAGCCCAAAATAACAAACACTGGGCAGTATTTTGTTGCTAATTTGTTGCTAATTTATTATACCGGATCTGATTTTTTTGCTCCAGCCGATTCCGAGAAACAATGAATACGCTACCTTAATATTAAGCTAAAGTATATAGCCATTCTTTCTATCTCCTGACCTTATAAAGATATCAATACGAGAAAGGCGGTATAAAAGCTTCAGAAGCTTTAAATTCTAATTTAATTATGATATTACAAATATGCTTTTGTCATTTAAGTTATTCGAAAATATGCACATAATATTCTAAATCGCAGATCTCGGTGGCAAGAAATCAGCCTTAATTTGACTCCGTCAGCTAATAAAAACGCACAACCGCGCCCGGCTCGCAAGCCAACTGCACGCGAAGAAAGCGGAGAGAAACGCAGCCCCCTAAAAGGGATAAAAAAAAAAACCTAAAAGAGGAACGTCTGACGTCGGATTCGAAGAGCCGCGGGCTAAAGACAGCGGTGCCGCGGCGCGCGAGCGAACGTGTCACCTGCACACGCGTCCCGGCTACGTACGTACTTACACCGCGTAACGAGAGAGCGAGAAAGAGAGAGAGAGAGAGAGAGAGAAAAAGGGAGAGAGGACGTACATCGAGGAGCGCGGCGCTTGCGCGCTCCGGAGCGTCGCAGCCACACCGCCGCGGGAATTCGCACGAGGCATTACCGGCAGAAGATGTTCGGGAGATTGTGCCCCCGAGCCAGACGTATTCGGGTCGCCATCTTCCCTCTTATTCGTCCTCGGAATTTTTCCGAATGCCTATCCCGCCTCTTTTTCGCGACCCCTTTTTCCCTCGTCTACCTCCTCGAGCTCCTGCGCGAATTCGTGCACGAGCCCCGCCGAATTCGTGCTGGATTCCCGTAATTGCGGATTCGTGTTTCTTGGAGAATTTTTAAATAACTCGCCGCGGCTTATTCCATTTATTTATCCTCGGCTGAAAAGTCGATTTCACTTTGGCTGACTTAAAGTTAAGGGAAAGAAAGCAATTTGTGATATTCTTTTAATTGAATTCGAGCTTAAAACCTTTTAAAAAGGTAAAGTAGAGAAAAGTTAAGTTACTTTTTCTTCGCGCAACTTTACTTAAACGTTAAACTAACGTTGTCATTAAAAAAAAAGTGGACATTTTTGTGTTAAAAAAATTAAACGTTATTCTGCGAGAAAATTTTGTAATAAAAATTATTGGTTGTAATTTTTACTAAAAAATTTATAAAAACATACTCACTGCACGAAAACTCGATAAAAATTATGAACTCCTTTTGACAAAATTGGAAATCCTAATGTAATTAGGTTGAAATGCCAATAAGCACTAATCCTCGCCTCGCCTCATCCGCTGCTTATTTTACCTATAATCCTTTCCTCAAATTTTACTTCTATTTCATTTACAACTTTTTTCGGCCCGCTTTACCTTTATACGAGGGCGAATCCACCTGGCTACACCCATTTCCATCCTATTTTCTTGTTCCGCAATATCCTCGATTCGTTCCCATTTCGCCCCACTCCGCTTGAGCCACTGCGAGGCCCTTCTCTCGTTTCTCGAGTTTCGGTCTCTCTCTCTCTCTCTCTCCTCTTCTTTTTCTCCTCTACGTCCATTACGGTTCATCCTCGTTTTTCGCATTTAGCGAGCCTTCTTCGCCACTGTCAGGACAACGCGTTCGTTCTTTAACAGCGCGCTTGGGGGACAAGTGAACACGCGGAAAACAAGGGGAATCGGAAAATTGTCACTGGATAATTTCAAAAGTTGATACTTAATAAACTCAAGAATTAGAAATAGTTTTTTAAACACTAAAATGAAATATAAAAAAACTAAACAGCAGCCGTTTCTTAATCGAGTAATACAATTGGCTTGGAAACTATACAATAATATGTCCTTGTAAAAATGGAAGTTTCTAAATGTAAAAAATAAAACTGGCAATTCACTCAATGACCAGTACCCATTACAAAGCAACGCATGCTTCTTGATGGGAGATCAACAAAAGGCAAGGATAAAAGGTCGGCAAAGCCGTTGTTCTCGTGACGTATACGAAAGTAGCGACGCTGCGCTACTCTAACTTTTCACGGGATTCGGGTCAAAAGGGCTCTTTCGCCTTCTGGGGGGAAGGGTGTGGGAAGAATTCAAAAGTCGAAATGATATCGCGCAGCGCGTTAAAAGCGAGTCGCATATCGTCGGGGAAATCGGCAGAAATGCGTCGGGGGGATTCGAGTTTGCGCGCGTCGCCACTCAGTTTACGATTGAATAGATGCGATGAGCGCCGCTGCTGCGCTTCTTTATTGTTGTTGTCGTAGCCCGCGAGAGAAATTCGATTCTTTGAATTTGTACATTCTAAGATTCAATTTGCTAACAGAGCCCCGCCGCCCGAGATGCGATTTGTTTGTTCACAAAATAGAGCGCTAAAGCAATTATTCGATTTTTAAAACTTAATTTTCTCTTTAAAAAAATCAACAACATTACTAACGTCGCCAAACGTTAGTAAAACTTTTAATCTGCACAAAAAATTCATAAAATATAGTTTACATAATTTTCGAAAATAATACTTATCCTGTTAATCCCTAGTAACCTTATCCCATAACCATAAAGGAACAAACAAATTGAACATTTTAAACGAGTCGAAACTGCAAAAGTTGATCGTTCCGCGAGAAAGAGACGGAAAATGAAACTCAGGACGATGTTGCGAAGCTCGACAGTTGAAATTAGCCGAAGGCTTGGTTTCGACGTTTCCCGTGCCTGGGATCTGAATCGACGAGTAATGGGGAAGGATTTCAGCGGCGCTGTTCCCGATTTTAAAGAGGAAACCAAAAGAAGTGGAAATGTATGAAAAGTAGAACAAGTCGAGTATGGTCAGACGTATGAAAATAAGAAACGAGAACTTTAGTCAAAAAGTACAATGACGTGTACAAAAAAGTGATACTATTTTATTTTAAAGAAAAACTTTGAAATTCTTTTTAAATGATATGTTCATTAAATTAAAGTAAACCAACTGTAAATAAATGAGTAATAAATTTAATGAGATTATTGAAAAGTCATATGTTTATGCAAAAGCAATTTTATACTGTAGTGCTTTTCTATATTTTAGAAAATTAAACTTGTTTAGTTTTTGAAATATCCATAATTTTTTGTTAAATAAAATCAAGACCGTTGAAAATATTTAGCTTAGACCAATGAATAAGAGAGTTAAAGTAAATCATTAAATAAAATGACGACCGAAGCTTTTATTTAATATTTCAGGAAAATAAATGTAAAGACAGCATAAAACGTTTACTCCTGAAAATAAAAAGGTTGTAATGGGCAAAAACAGCCGGCTATTATTTCCATTTCAGATTTCTCAATGTCCAATGCAAGCTGACGACTCTTCAAATGTACTGTACATTTCGTTTGCTTGAATGCGGCAGAAATTATTATTGCGGTCGGTTGGAGATTGTACTTTTCCGCATCCTTCCTTCAGCGTTTATTAATTTTAATTTCAAACGTAATTACACATTTAATTGCGCATGCTACCGAGTAATTTTCATTAGTCTTGTCATAAGATAAAGAGAACGTATTTTCGACACACTGTTATTAAAATCCCTTAACACATTTAGATTTTATTTTAAAATTGAATTATTTAATCACAAAAATGTAAGTCTCTTTTAAATGTCTTAACTTTTTTAATGTTAAATGTCTCAGAAACATGAAACGTGTCTGGATTTTTAATTAAAAGAAGGCCGAGTATGTAATAAGAATCTAAAATTAGAAAATCTGCTAAACTTTCAATTTCCGAATGAGTTTAAACTACTGATACATATTGACAAGGGAGTAAACAAATTTGAAAAAATATATATAATTATACCTTAAACCAAAGAATTTCACTTCTGAAAAGGGCGTCTAAAGAGAAACAACAGATACGATAGGTGGCTGCTTATCGTGGAAGCGAGACAAAAATAGAATAATGTTCTATTTTAATTCCGACGCTGTGAGTCACCGATGTGCTCCTACGAGTTCGAGAGCTAACTCGCGCTGTCTTGCGCACGTTTTAGCTTTTCCGCCACGGGAGCCCTTCCTCTCTTTCCGCCGAGGTAGGCGTCCTTTATTTTTAACCCTGCCAGACGGCGACGAAGGTATTCTTCATGAAATACGTGTTTTTTTCCGTACTATAGATAATGTGCGCAAGAAAATTAAAGGAAGATGCTCACGGTTCAAATATAGTCAAATATATCTCACACTTATTATACTTTAATGAATTGCATATTATTTTATACTTTGTGCTTTATTGATAGCTTAATTAGATCACTTATTGATGATTGTAATTGGAGGAATGAAATCCACAAATCATTACAGTCGATATCAATCCTCAATAACTTTACTTTTTATGTAGATATCTTTTACTTTAAAAACTATATTATAGAATTATACAAACATTTGGACGCTTCATATTTAATTAACTGCAAAACATTATTGTGCGTGAAGGAATAGCAAGGATAAGTTTACACGTTTGCACATTATCCCAAACCGTACCATCATTACGTTCAAGCCAAAACATTATACCAGAATTGCAATATCCGTTGCAGAATATATCCTTTCCTTTATGCCATTCCCTCCGAGCCAAACTTCCTCTTCCTGACTGTACAACGTACATTTTGATTTCTGTTCCGCTGCAGCTGCTGCTAAAACAGAACGGCACACCGTATTCCGTCGGTGTTTATTTACCACTGACTTCAATGTACTTAACGAGACCACTGAGGTCCAGCTTTTTTGTGCTTTGTAACGCGACTTGCTTCATTTCACGCTACATTATTAACATTGTTTACTAGCATTTCGATCAGCACGTAAAGTAAATACTATAAAGATTCGGCAAGGAGGAATATATCTTTGAGCAAGTTCAAGATAATGTTCGACAGCAATAAAAAGAAAAAACTATCACAGAATTTCCTTTTGCATCACATATAGAGACATTCATAACAAGATTCTGATTTGATGGCACTGTTAATAATGACATTCTTCAAATTATATCTGATTGAGTTATTTCTCTTAAATCATTACTATGTAAAACTATAATGAGTTGGCAAAGGTGCATTAAGCGATAAACGAGATTTCTTGAACAACAAGCCAATGTAAATAGATCGTTAGAAAATTTATAAAAATAAATAGATGCACCAGAAAATCAAACGTCATAAGATAAAACACACTTTATCAAATTAGACAATTACCTAACAACACCGGAGTTAAGAAAAGTATAGCACGTGTACAAGTTCATTATCCAATTATACTTAAACTGGTTGCCTTTGTTCCAAAGTTATTACACGCACAATTTCAGGGAAACATAATAATACTTTCAGGAGGGTAAGTCTGAAAAATTGCCTGCATACGAATGGCGAAATAATTGCTCTTAAATAAAAAATAAGGGATTTAAAAAATACGTGATTAGATTTGAAGGTAAAGAAGAATAATATAAATGTTTACCTATATAGAAGTGCTTTTGCAAAATTGAATTTGCAGAATTTAAAATCCTATTTTTTGTAAATTCTTCAAAGGACTTCCAAAAGGAGCTTTTCATTTCGTTTTAAATATAAGTTTTGAGTAAGCTAACTCGACTGCGAGTAGAGACTATAAAGTAGCTAGAAGAATAGTTGCCTGAAATTTTAAAATTATTCTGAAACTTTTTTAGATTTATTTACAAAAGTAACATTTTCACGAAAACCGTATACTTAAAACACAGATCACCACTACTTGAAATCATAAATTGTGCATCACCTTTACACTCTAAAACACACTATTTCAAAGTATATCATATTTGAATGGAGAATGTCAACAATCAGTATAAAAAAAAACAACATATTTGAATTTCTAATAATTCAGGATTTTAGTGTCACTAGAATATCTAAACGTATAAAAAAAGGTAAATAAGTTAACAAAAGTCAGTCAGTTGAAACTCGTAAGTAACTTTGAGAAACACTTTCTATGTTGCTAACTAATCGAAACTTCAACGATGTGGGCGCGAAGTTTCGAAGAATCATCGATTTTGGCAAAATCACTAGAAACCTGCTATACCGCAGTAACTTATTGTGTTTGTTCTTGTGACCAAACGACTTACACTTCTGCAACTGAAGGTAAAGGTTTTATTGAAATAGGGTTTGTTGAGAACTACTAGCAAAGGGAATTTTTCTTTTAATATTAATATTCTGCCAGGGTATATAACCGATGCATATATGAATGAAACCAGATTTTAATATTACTGTAGTTGAAGCAGCGAAGTATTCCAAGCAAAAAGTAGAAAAAAATCGACTTCAATCAAATTCAAGGAAATAGAAATAAAGCATTATTCCGATGCCTGTTCAATTCTTCTTTAAATATTAGTTTTACTAAAATAATTAAACTTGTTCATACCACTCATGTTCAATTAATTCGCGTAAAAGGAATTCCATTCAATTTTTATCAGTAAATCTTTTTTTTTTCTAATTAATTATAAATTAGAACATCAGAAGTTTCGGCAAAAAATTATTGCCTTCATTAGTGAAACAATTAATGATTTTAATTATATAGATTTTACTATTCTTTACTTATTATTATTCTAAATTAAAAAAGTTTAGCTTAATAATAGTGTAGTTAATTTGAACGACGTTAAATAAGATAAAAAAGTAAGAAGCTAATGGTCTGCCGTCTCCGGGTTCCGGTTGTCAATCTATAAATTCATTTCTTTTTCTAAAACTGTGCTGTTTATAATTTATTAATATATAAATATATTACTGTTTTAAAAAGTTACTTCCGGTCCACTTCCGGCTTACTTCTGGCTTACTTCCTTTGAAAAAAAAGAATTATAAAATTATACTTTTATTTAATATATATATTTTTTTTCATTACATTAAGCTAATGGTCGGCTGTCTCCGGTATCCGGTCGACAATCTATACATTCTAAAAACGAAGAAAATGAAAAGTAACACAAAAGCGAATAATGCCTTTTAACTTTTGCCATTTCTTTAATTAGAACTGTTGCTCAACTTTCATATTTAAAAATATTCACATATTAAATTAATTTTACCCAAATAATTTTCAGTTATTAAAATTTCATCAAAGTTGCCATTCGATATCCTAGCATTAGTAGTACATAAGCGTTCTTTATTACAGGCTGTGTCTTATCTATGCATTTTTTATATAAGTCAAGTTTTTCTTCAATACTTAACTCATTGAACACTCATTAACAACGTAATCTGAGAAGAACCTTTTCAAATTTTGACAAAGTGAAATTGTTGCGGTGTGATCGATTTTTAATATGGAGCTCGCTGTAGACGATAATTGCAAATTCTATGATTGAACGACGAAATAGCGGAGCGGTAATTCCTTTTTCCAGTACCGATATATAGATGATGTTTTTAAATTTAAAGTTTATATTTAAAAAAAGAATATTATTTCAAAGTAAACTTACACGGTACTATCTTTGTCGGTGAGTTTTTCAAAATCAGCATTCGTATTAGAAAAAGGGAGTGCATCTCCTTCTGCCATTGCACCACTTAGAAAATAAAACAAAAATTGACAGGTTAGTTTCTTTTTGAAAAGTTAGTTAGTTAGAATTTTATAGAAAAAATAGAAAACGCAATAAAGCATCGAATTAATTATATAAATTAAAATAATTTTGAAGTATTTTCTTTACTTACCTTTTAAAGATTACAACAATAAAAGACGATTAATCACACGTGAACTTGTGAACTTGTGAACGTGTTAATCGTGGAAGGCACATGTCGTGAGAGCAGAATGAAGGGAATGAAGGAAAAATGAAATTTGATCCGAAGTATAATTATATATATAATTATCATTATAATTATTATAACGAGCAGGTTTTGAGCCTTGCGGACCTCCGGACGTATGGATAATCCCTTGGCCTCCCCCGTTTTAGATCATCTAGCTCCTAATGCCTCTCAACTGTCGGTTTTTTAATTCTATCAGTGGACCAATCACATTGAGTTTTATTAAATGCTTTACAACATCCAGCTATCACCTTTTTAAGAGAGGAAAAGATTCATATTGCTTTTATATAAAAATGAATATGAGAACTCGCGCTTAAGGGGGTTATCGTGCTACATTACACGTGAAAAGTATAGCTCTGATAGTACTGCTTTTGTTATACTCCCCACCTCTCTGATTCCGTAAGAAATTTTGGGAATGACTGTTCACGCACACATAACCTGCCTGTCTGTGTACGCGTACGGCGCATGCGCGAACGAGAAATATAAATATAGTTATAGTTTCCATAATGCACGTGTTTGAAAAACTAGTCGAC
>UCOM01004464.1:0-12281 GCA_900474385.1 Ormyrus pomaceus | reverse complement strand
AGGAGGAGGGGCAGAGGGGGAGGCGGCCGAAAAAAGGCTCTCGCGCGAGCGAAGCTAACCTGCTCCGTAATTGAAAATTACACGAAGCAACGCGTCGGTGCTGCTGCCGCTGCAGCGGCTTCGCCCCAGAGTAATAACTCTCGTCTATTCCGTAGACGGCGAGAGAGACGTGCCGCGTGTACGGCGGATATACAAGCGTGCGCGCGCCAGGCTTCCTCCGGCGAGTTTTCATATCAAACACTGCACGGTTCCTCTCTCTCCCTCCCGGTGAAAAACGAGCGGGAAAAGATTGCGGTAAGGAGGGAAGAAGTTGGCGCGTCGAGAGAGCGACTTTGTGGTCTTTCCATTAAAATTTCGATTAAGGAAAAGCAGAGAGCGAAACGAAGGAATCACGGCGCCGCGCACGGCCGATATCGGAGAGCTTCCGATACGTCTATAGGCGTGTATTTATTGACTGGGCCCGAACGTCGAGTGATATATTTGGAATATTGATGCCTCCTTGAGAGCTTCCTTGATAAATACTATTACCCGCGGCAAAGCAGCTCTTGAAACGCGAGGATGTCACACACAGAGAAGCAATCGCTCGTAAGGCGATCGATTTGACGAGCGGGAGGCCAAGTATGTCAGATCATTCGGCAGTGATACATCTAAAGGTAGCTTTTCTTCTTAATATGCTGACCGTCATCTTGATTATCTCTTGATGTTATTTACGAAATGAAATTAGATATCTGAATAAAATTTTTTTTTAGTTCGGATGCGATGTACCTTTATATGTCATATAAGAATACACAATAAGTTTTTTTTTCGGAACGTTTTTTGGTTAATTTAGTAAAATTATCGTAATATCGAATACATTTAGAATTAAGGATAAAAGTCATTAAAAAAGAATAGTTTTTGTCTTTCTGGTCTCCCTTGAACTGCTGATTTTGTCGGGAACAGTTCGTGTTTAGTATAACGTCAAAGCGTCATCTTACAAACAGAAACAAACCTCTAGATAAATTAAGACAAGTTTAAACACAAGATTTATTGATTCAAATATTATCATAAAGTAGTGATTAGTTTTATAATAATAGAAAACGAATACGTTTATAAAATTTCAAAAACTTTTCACTTTTATCAGGACTTTAATATATATTATATTATAAAAAATAACTTTATGCTATAAGATTGTTTATTGATAATCATACAATTTTTTAATTATCAATTTTCATAAAAATATCATTAGTCTTGTAAATTATATAATTATGCATTCAATTATATAATTATATTATAGAATTATGCATTCCCAGCAGCTTATACGATTTAAAAAAATCTAGAAAATTCATGAGCGTAACCTGTACACATAGATTCCAGCATAAACGAGCTTGGGACTGCTGCACTAAAGCACGATTCTGAAGAAAATATGCAGCGCACGAATTTGAGCTTACCTACTTACCTTACGTATATCCTGGATTTTTTACGCGCTTTCGGACACTGAGCTTTTTGCATCTCATGTACCAGATTCAAATATCCATGAACGTCAAGTAAAAAAATTATGTTATGACAAAATCTGGGATAAGCTTCAGGTAGTTCAGATTGATTGTTATTCCCGGAGGAAAGAGTGCGCGATTTTCAAATTAAAGAAATGTTTTTTTAATCCCACGCTTTTAAATTGACACTGCTGAAAAATGAAATTTTACCTCCAAAATGGAGGTAAAATTTGAACTCCACTTGAAAACTGAAAAAAGCAAAAAAACAGAGAACGCGAATTTTCGATATTCTTTACAAATTGGATGGAATGATTTTGAAGTGTAAATTGATTTTGTTTCCAAAAGTTTCTCTAAAAATAGCAGTTGAAATTTTCAGAACCTTTGCTTTCTCGAAAATGAAAATTGAAAAAATGTTCAAACGCTGTCCCAGAAATCCCGCAGGACCACAACGACCTCAATACCATTACCATACATTACTTTGACCCCGAGAACATTCCCTTCCTTATATATTTTTAATAACATCATTCTCGCCTTTTAACACCCGCAAAACGTTCATCCAGCTATCCGCACGGTGCGGCATTCGTCGCAGGAACGTTAGCTTTTCTACTTTTCGAATTAGCGCATCTCGCTGGTAACGCCGCGGCAGGCGTGCAGGTATACTGGCTTGGATAAGCTGGTGGTAGAGAGGCACGTATATGGGCTGCTCGGTTTAAGGGTGGTGGGGGGTGGTAGGACGAGTGCCGGCTCGACAATGTCGTCCCATGACGATAACGATAATGCCATGCGCCTTCCCAAAGTGTAATGTAATTATACGCGAGCTCCGGCTGCTCGCTTTGCGCCATCCGTGTTCCCGCGTGTAATGTACAATTATAATCGCGGATGTAATAATAACCATCCATTTCGGTCTTTATTAAGCGGACTTGCGCACATTCGGTTATGATGGCCCCTGTCCGGATGGTCGGTCGGTTAGCGCGCCGCGCGCGTTCCCGTTCTATACGCAAAAGGACACGCGAATATGGACGTTGATGGAATTTCAGCGCGGTAATAGAGAACGCTCGGACAGGATGTGCGGAAGTGGTGCGGGGAGGGGGAACGAACGACAATATATAATGTTTAATAAGTCGCGAATTTTCCCCCAACGCGTGTATATTCAGCGAATTTTCGGATAACTGGCCTGTTTGTTGCATTATACGCGAGGGCAGAATTGAGTTCGAGGGGGATTCGAAATTAATTGTGCAGTTACTGAGCGACGATAGAAGCCATTTTTGTTCAATTTTGTTTGCGAGCCGCCTGGTTATCGGGCGCCGTGTCCACGGAGAAATGCTGAATTTTAATACGAATCGGACATTTTGCGTCAGATGCAGGCTCGTATTAATTTGCATTGCATTTTATTTTACGCACGCGCAAAATTTTCTTTGTGGACATGCAAACTAATGTCATTTGCGGTGCTTTATTTTATTTTAGTTCTATATGTACACCCGTCAGGTTCGTTACGCGATTAAATGAATGTTCCTTTGAAGATCTTTTTGAATAGATTTGAATTATTTTTTACTTTTTATTTTAAATTGCCTTCATGATGTTTTTAATCACGCATGTAAATAAATGTAAACATTACCTCATCTGTGTAAAGGCGCATAGTAGTATTCTGATTTTAAAATAAATTCTTAAAATTTCGATAAAACGTAAAATATTTTTTAAGAATATTATTGATTTACAGGAGAGATATATATATAGCTTATTGACTGTCGGTATATGTGAAATCTTCGTTGAAAGATCGCGCCTTTGGAAAGAACTGACTTACCAACAGCTATTAATTTGATGAGTACGTATACCGTTTGTTGATTTAAATTTTCCGTAAATTTTTTTTAATTTATCTTTAATTAATAAATTTCATTTGCGCATATTTTGAAACAAATTAAACGACTATGTTATTAGTACCTATTACATTTTTAATTTTATTCTAATAAGTTTTAGATATTTTATGTACAAAAATTTTTCAATGTTTACAAAATGTAGAAAAAAAGCGTTGATTAAATATATAGAAAAGCTGTGCATTATTATTTACTAATGAATATAATCAAGGGTAAAGTGTCAACTGAGAAGCAAGAGAAGTGGATGCAATATCAAACCTTTCATAATTGGTATCACGTTGCTTTTATAATAGTGTCGGTATAAAATAAAATACAGAGATTTTTCTCCAAAATTAAATGCTTAATCATTTTACTTATTAATTAACTTAGAATAATTTGAAGTAAAATATTCCAACAAAAAGCTTAATTTATTTTTATTTGCCTTCTAACGTGAACTTAAACGTTTAAAGCAGGTGTTAAAATTAATTACTTTTGTTTAATCTGATACATTGATTCGTAAATTCTTTGTAATGTACCACTTGATAGAAATTGAATAGAATTACAAAAGCACACTACACGGATGACTAACTTTTCGACATCCTTGGAAAACAAATAGTTTGCCTTTTTTATTTAAATTCATGGTTTTGTAACAATAAAGATTTTTTGCGTGTAAAAAAGTGTTTCCTGGAGAACACAGATTTCATAGATTACCTGAATAATAAAAAGGAAACAGTGCAAGGTGCCATTGACATGCATGATAATAATTCAATTAACCTTCGTAGCTGCACTTCCTCGGAATAATTATTTTTATGCTCAGGAGAGCATTGTGTTTGAATGTATTTTGCCTTAAAAAGGAAAAAAATCAAACCGTTGTCATCCTAGAAGATATTACGTGCAAAATGATAGTTTATGATTATGATTAATATAATTTCAAAAATTAAAACACAAAAGTATAATTTTTATTTGATTACAATATCAAAATATGTTATAATTTGCAAAATATTTTTAGTAAAATTTGTGAATTAAAAAATATTTAATTTAAAGTTTCTGAAAATGAATCAGGTAAGTCGATAATTTATATTCTCTTCTAAGTGCTATTTTTATAATTATGCAAAATACTCTTTTTGTGTTTTGTACTTCGGAAGCACAAAATTATTCAATTGTAGGCATGTATTCTCAACTAATTAAGCAAATGTAAACCCATTATTTTTTATTCATTTAACTATCGAATATGTATGTTTTTTATACGGTTTAACCATCGTTTTAATTTAAAATAGAATTAAAATCATTCAAATGTGAAAATAAAGACAACTGCCAATAAAAATTTGTTATTTTTTAGTACCAACAAGAACGCGTTCAACAAATTTAAAAAACAAATACAACTTATTTTCGAAGCGATTGCTATTATCTATATAACAAGTAAGAAAAAGGTATTAATATTTGTTTTAATAAAAAAAAAGAACATAAATGACGTTTTTGGTGCTATTCTTAATAAATATAGATTTCTGTAACCTTGTAAGCTATATTTGACTAGTCGGCTGATTTAAGGAACACGTGGACATTTTCTTGGTTCTTTGAGGTTCGATGTTTTTTCATATCAGGTGATAAGTTCGATGACCAGTCCTAATTATTATTCGTTCCTACATCTAAAATGGTATTTATTCCTATGACTCGAAAGATTCGTTACAAACTGAATAATTAACTATATTCTGCTAACACAGCCATAGATTCGAAAATATAGTTTTAAACAGATAATTATGTAATCTAATGCTTAAATCGAATTTAAATAACAATACAATAACTTTTACGTTCAATCTTAAAAAAATGATTATAATGTGGGGAATGAAAAAGTAAATCAACTTTATGGATTCTTCAAAGGATAGTTAAATAGTTCAATAAAATTTGAAAATTATAATAAAATTCACTAAGTAAAAGCATTTTTCTTTATAAAAAAAAAAATTAAAAAAGTTTTGTAGACGATTCAAAAATCAATTGTTTTCTGAATTTAATATGTAAATGAAATGTTCCATAAATATTTCATAAATGCTTACGGAAGGAATATTTGTGTAAGCATTTTAACGTCCAGTACTTCTAGATAGGCTATGGAAATTCGAAATTCTTCTGAAATAAAAAGGCTTTTGTTTAAGAATATTTAATTCTACAAAAACTTTTTTTGATTAAATTAAAATTTTCATCTTTAAACAATAAGATATATTAAATTAATTAATTCAATGTTATTATATAGATTGCTCCATTTTACACACATTATAAATAAGCAAAATAGGGAAAAACAAAGTTTATTCACGCCACTTTAATTTGTTTTATTGTCGAATCATACATGTTGAAATAATTAAACATTCCGCACGTGTAAGCGCATTATCCATGTTTTTATTCTGTAAGCGTTTTAGAGTCATTTGTCAGACGCAGTTTTGTTTTTGATTATATTCTGTTGTCTGTTTCCTGTTTCAATCTGACTGTGTTTAATAACACTTGCGGGATGATCCTTCTATGAATGAGAGTAAATGTGCGCACCTTTTAAAGTTTCAAACTTAAGTTATTGAGACATTGGCCGTAATCAGTGATGTATAACGTGAACCTTGAAAGTGCAAAGCGAGGATGCTAACTGTATCCGTGAAAAAGAGACTATTATGCTTACACTCCATTTTTTATAAATTATATTTTTTCATATCCTGGTTATCTGCAATTATAGTATTTGTTGGAAGATTTTAATCCAAAGTTTTTGCACAGAAATAATTTATAAATTATTCTTTATTTATTATAAATATTATTAATTATAAATAATAAAAATGATAGTTTTAAATAGTTTACCTGAAATCATGATTATTTTGAAATTATTATATAATCCATTAAAAGAATTATTATTATTTAACAATAGTAATTAGCACTTATGTGATTCCAAAGTGATTTATGATTGTTATATCATGACAATGAAAATAAAATCTACCGAAACAATAAATTTTTGAAAGAGAATGGTATGCATACAAATAAGATAATAGTTGCAAAGTTTGAATAGAAATAATTTTTTTATTAATTTCCATAAAGATTCTGCCAGCAGATTTCTGTGGAATTTTTTTAGATCATCTTGAAGAAAATTACAGAAATTATCAACAAGCCTTATCCAAAATAAGGGTTTTTCTTTCAATTCTTTGAAAATCGAAATAAATATTAGTTTGTTTAAATAAATACATCTATTTAGTAATAGAAAAGCGTTTTATTGGCAAGATCGTTATTTTATCCAGTAGTTAAATAAGAGCAATGAAGATTTATCCTGAACATAAAGTTAACTTAAAAATCTTTTTTATACATTTAACTAACTTCACTAAAATATCCAAGTTGTTTTATACTAAATTATAAATTTTTGTATATTTTCAGAAAATTTCAAACTAAATTTTGCATACAAAATAATTATTTTGGTTAAGATATTTTTAAATAAAAATTTAAAAAAAAAGCATTTAAAGCATGTATAAACTGTATAATGCCTAAATCTTTTAATCTATTCATTGAGCTAAATAAATAAAAGATTAACATATGTTATATTTAAATTCTCTTGAAAAGACTCCGCGTACACACAAAGAAAATCAATTAGAAATTCCATAGGATATTTTCCTTGCAAGGAATTTTCTCACGGTGTAACAGCATGAAAATACATCCGGCCCTACTTATGCGGAGACAAGTTCGTTTATAACGTCACGCTGCGTCGAACGGACAAAAGAAACCGCGCACAAGATGCTCGACTGATCAAAATGCAAGAGCACGTATCCGTTCAATAGAATATCAATACGTTATTATTTCCCGTACGACGAACGCTGCCTGCCGAATTTTCTCATAAAGCGGAAGCACATCTCCCTTCCCCGACTTAACGCGGCCGCGTCCATTCACGACCTTCGCATCCCTCATTCTTTATTGCTCACTCGCGACAGAAAAAAAGAGCGAAGAAAAGAAGCTTGATTGCGCCTGCGATAGGTGTACCATCCCCACGCTCCCTGCCGCCGTGCTTACCTCCGTCGGGCCGCTCGGCTTTTCGTATATACAACCTCAGACGCGCCGGGAACTACAGCCAGTCGGTCGAGAGACGCTCTTGTGATTGCCACGGAGGCTTTAGTTCAGCTCGGGCTATCGTTGCGGTACATACTGCCCATTTTTTTCTCTCCTTACGACTTATAAACAGTACTTTCACCGGTTAAGATGGCAAGGATAACTCTGGCTCTCTTCGTCGCGGCTCTGATCGTTGCTTTGGCTGGCGCCACGTCTGTCAACGAATGCGGCAGCGGTAAGTGCAGAATTTTTATTCGATAGCGTTTTTTTTTTTTTTTTGAGGAATGTAACCGGGTTCGAGTTTTTTTTAATAAAAGATCGCGTAAGTTTCGATAAAATCAGGTTATGCAGGTTTCCTTCAACAATAAGAAGAAAGCTTGAAAACGATAAATGTGATGTATTCGCTGAATGTTTAGTTAGACTACTTTTAATCGGACCGAAATACCGTAATCGATCTTCACCTGTTAAGCGGTGCACGTTTTTTCTTTTTCATGTGTGCCAGAAGGTTGTTAATTAACAGAAAGTCTACTTTGCTTTAAAACACTCGATAATTAGACGTATACTCCTTACGAAAAGAAAACAGGCATTATAAATCTATTATGAACATATTTGTTTTTGTTTTCGAAGAAGCAATTTTATTTAAATTCTTCTTACTTTTTCAGAGATATTGTGATAATTTTAAAAAAGATCCCGTTATTCTTATTTAATATTCTACTACACTTGGAATAAAGTCTCTTTAAGTACAAAGAACAGTGAAATCTACTGCAGTTAACAGCTACAGTTAGCGGTATTTTTATTACGACAGATCTTGAAGTTGAATATTGAAGTTTTTGCTTTATTCGTTGTTAAATTACTTATATTTTTACTTGACTTCCTTGATTGAATTTTTTTAATTCGAGAATAGTCGCTTTGGTTTAATAAATCTACATTGAACATACTTTCTCAGAGTTGAATATTTTGGGTGTTTACTTAAATTTCTTAAGAATTTTCAATGTAATTTTTGAAACATACGTGTGTAACAGTTGAATGTAATTATATTTTTAAAAACAATTTTTTGTCGACAACTGCAACTGCATGTCACTTTAACGCAATAAAATCACTGAGTAAATTGATCACTTAGCTACTTATAAAAAGTTTATAGTTTCATAAAACTCTGCAATTGCTCATGTGAGTGATTTATAATTCAAATTTACATCACATCGTCACCGCTTGCATTAATTGCAACAAAGTCCGACTTCGTCGGGAACCTCAGAAACTTTTTCCTTTTCGTCATTCATCTGCCATTTTTTTACTTTTTATTTTCTCAACGCGACCGAAAAAAACAAGCGAAAAAAGTGAACGAGAAAAATTTTCCGTCGCGCACACTAATACACGTTTTAACATTTACATAAAGATACAGTCGACACTGGTTTAGTTATGCAAAAGCAGCAATTAAACGTACATTTACACGCTGCCTCGAGCGTTTTAATACGTTTTCTCCTTATTTCTTTTCCAAGGCAAGGCACTCGAGGACACCTCTCGGGTCCAGATCACGAATTGCGATGCGCCTCCGTGCAAATTGAAGAAGAAGACAAAGGTCGCCATCACGCAGAAATTCACGCCCAATCATGATGTACAGACTCTGAAAACGTCGGTGCACGCGACGATCCTCGGCGTACCGCTGCCGTTCATCGGCGTTGACGGTACTGATGCTTGCGGCAAGATATTCACAGCCGAGGGAGCACCGGCCCCTTGTCCTTTAAAGAAAGGAGTGGAATACACCTACAGAAATGAATTCCCCATCCTTCAAGTTTATCCAACGGTTAGTATATTTTGCGGTCTTTTTATGGTAAATTGTTTTTTCAAATAGATTTTGTAACGAGATTCGAGTTCATCTTCCTAATTTTTTTCGCAAAGTACCTTAGCAACAGCTTAACGCGCAATATCCTAAAATTTTTAAATCACGAAATAGTGAGTTTATTTACATAAATTATAATAAGTTTTAAATAGCACTTTCGTTTCTTAAGTTTACAGTTGACAATAATTACAAAATTTCGAAGCGTAAGAAAACAAATTTTCATTAGGTACATGTAGAAATAAAGGATTGCGTACTTGAATAAATTAACGTGTAAAAGAAGAATATTATTTTTGTTGATAAAAAATGATAATGTAGTTTCATGCAAAAAATAAATGCGTTTTCTATAATCAATTTTTTATAAAAAGCTATAAAGTAAAAATTACTTCTTTCCACGAAATCAGTCTTATGGTACCTACCTTTTATTGAATGAAATTTATATTGTTACTACATTAATTAATTATTGGAAAAATTTTATTTTCAAAAAGTTTTGATTTTAAACAGACTTTCTAATTTAAAATTACAAAATAAAATTCGAGAAATTAGAAGAAAATGTGCAGATTAACGTTTATAATATATATGTAATACTTATTTTAATAATTAATTTATAAAAACTTGAAATTTTCTGCTTTAAGGTGGCCTTGACTGTCTACTGGGCTCTCCAAGAAAACAATAAAGTCGTTACCTGCTTCGAAGTTCCATCCAGAATCGTTCAATAAAGTCTCTACAATCCATAACAATGTGTGCGAAATATTATTTATTCTAAATGTAAATAGTATTGGTTAACATTTTTAATGACACATTGTTTTTAATTTTTCGAATGAAGGCAGCGAATGTTGTTTGTGTTTTTATTGTGATGATGTATTTCTTGATGGATTTATCAAATTTAATAAATGGCTTCGAATTTTTTGTAAGCATGTTGTGTTTTTATACGTTGTTGGAAAACCCCTATATTTCCATCTTAACTATTTTTATTACATTACTGTCTGAATTATTTCTGAAAATATATGTACATACAGTACCTTTCATTTTTTATTATAGTGAAAATTAAAATTTTAATACTTCCAATAATTTTTAAATTTCTTAAAGTTTATTTCTGTGAAATTTAATATTATTTATCAAAGAAAGTTATATTAATTTACAATGAATATTAATTTATTTAACTGATTATTAATAGTTTTTTAGAATCTAATTGGTAATGCAAGCAGTTTTTTGACATGGAGACCTCGTAGAGGTCCTCCAACAAGTTAATAAGTATTAATGTCAATTAAAGGTTAAGAAAGAAAAAATCCGCAAATCAGGGTGGCTTCGGATTAATTGATTATTAAATAATATTCGATATTTTTTAAACTTTTATTTATTTTTAATTTTTGAATAAACTCAATTTGTATCTGACTAGTGGCGGTATCAGCGGATATTTGATACAATGTACTTGTTACTCTGATGGTAAAGTAAAAGTACGCAGATAAAATGTTATCTGCTGAGTGCTGATAATACATGATATTAGTAAGTTAAGTCGAATCCTTGTAGATGGCAGAAGTTTCTCAAATTATGAGATATTTTCTGTTAAATAAATTTACTTGTTAATGAACATTAAATGTTAATTTATAACAATTTAATTGTAAATATCATTAAATGGTAACTTCGGTACAGTTACTTTTCAAAATTTGTAAATTTTTTATGGCCTAAAAGTACTACTTAAAAACTCAATCATTTGATTTGGTAAATACATATTTCAAGCGACAGAATTTTAAATAAAAATTTGTTTGTTGATACACGTAGAATAAGTACAATCAGTTTGTAAGATTTATGTAAAAATTTTTTTAAATATTTCGTAAATATATATTGATTTACTTAACGTTTTCAGATTTGTTCTACACAATTTAATTATAACAGCATAAAAGTAAGTTTAAAATTAATTAATTGGATTTTTATTTAAATTCATTTGATTAAATAGAACATTTGTTAAAAATAAAATTACGTTCGATTACATAGAGTAAACTGCCCAATAGATGGAAGATTATGGATTTTTCTACTTTGTATATAAAACAGATTTTTATGCCTATTTGTTTAAAATGATTTGCACGATTATTGAATGCAAGAAACTTCAATTTATCAGTAAATCCATACCAGACGTATTAGAAATATTTGTTTAAATTGAAAATTTGCAAAAATGATTCGAAAGTCACGTATGTCCAGTAGATGGACTTCTGCCATATCTCCATTTAGTTAACTAGTCCGCCTATTGGGTGTATAGATTACACATAGAGAAGGTCTAGTAGATGGACACTATTTTTGAAGATACTTTGTTTAAATGACACGCGTTGATAAGTATCACCTTTAATTTTATTGTATTAAACTTCTTTACAATCAAAATTAAAGATTTTTCTTGAAAAATCATTAGTTTGATAGATATAATAACTTACGAAACTGTCCATCTACTGGTCCGATCTCCCTACCCAAATATAAAGCATATTTAAAAATAATTGAATAAAATTAAAAAATAAATAGAAATAGTATATATTATAAAAAATTATTGATTTTTTATAAAACAGTTCGATGTTTCGAACATATACGGAGAGAATTTTCGCTGAAAAATTACCCCTTAAATTAGGCTAAACGCAGGGCAGGGCGATGTTCTGGATAATATTTAGCCTCTTTTAGAATAATATTTACTCTAATTTAGTAAGTTTTACTCTAATTTCGAATAAATTTTATTTTGCCATATTTATACATATTTCTGTGTAAATATTGATGTGTAAATAAGATTATATTGTATTTGTATAGGTGCTACGTTCGTTAATATTTGAATATGACAGTTGGTAAACGTAGTCCAACGAACCATTTTAGTTATTGTATTTCTTTATTCGCTTACGTTTCGTGATTTTTTAGCTAATCACATCATGAGGGCTATCAAAGACGTAATAATTAATAAAATTGTGTAAAATATAAAATAGTACTTTTCGACACTGGTGTGGAAGTTGATTATTTACCTCGTGAGACATTTTTCGCCCGAGCGAAGCGAGGGAGAAAAGTCTGACGAGGTAAATAATCAACTTAAACACTAGTATC
>UCOM01004463.1:0-12295 GCA_900474385.1 Ormyrus pomaceus | reverse complement strand
AGGGCCCCCTGACTTGCGCAGAAAGTACTAATATTGTGAGAAATTTTTACTATTTTTTGTAGTAAAATTTATGCTTCTAATTTTTACAATATAAAATAGTAATTTTTTCTAATCATATATAATAAAATTTGTCATAATCCGAGTATGTCCGGGCATTACAATTAAAAATAGTAATTTTTAGCAAGAACTTTTCTCAGATTTAATAGAATCCGCGCTATTATAAATATACGCTTATTTATAATAGCGCGGATTCTATTAAATCAATGACACTATCATTGGAGTATTAGAATATCCGTTAACTCAACTATATATAAATTGTTTCCTCTGTAGGGTAGTAAATAGAATTTTATGTAAAGAACTTACGAATTTTTTCCAATAACTGTACTGTATGCAAAATACGCTGTGCTAGGAGTCTTCATAAGAGATGTAGTCAAGAGGGCATCAAAATTTCCATTCATTAAAATGGAATAGTTATCAGATGGTTCGAAAATAGTCCTGTGCAATTTTCTTTCTTTAGAAATACGTATTTAATTCAAATTGAAAGAACGCGTATATGTATGTTTTCTAAGAAAAACGTATTGTGTATGCGATAAAATCTTACTTGAATTTAAGTGCTTGCTGTAAAGTACTCCAAACCTCTCCGAAAAATCCAGTAACTTTTGTTTTATTTTCAACGAATATCAAATATGGGCTCAACTATATTTAACGATAAGAATTTTTAATTCATTAGGAAAAAGTAGAAATAAACGTTTTTACCTCATCTACTGCAATATGTAAAATCTTTCCTTTCAAATCATTAGTAAAATCAACAGAACAAAGTGCGCTTTGGTTCGGCTTAACATATTCTAGTTTTTCAAATTCGTCAATTGCTTTGTTAAAACGCCAAATTCTTTCAGGTAAAACTAAATTATCATTTTCCTCTTCATTTTCGAAATGTAGAAAAGTAAGGCATGTTTCGCCCAAACATTTTGCAAAAAATATCTAATAAAAATTGAATAAAGTGCAATTATGAATAATAGATCAATAAAGAGTATATGGTAAATATTAATTAAAATTTATGTACCGTAAAAAGAAAAATATAATTATTCTTGAATATCATAATCATCACACTTATTATGCAAATTTTATGATAAAAATATTTTAATAATTTACTTTGTTCGTCCTTAACAAAATACAAATATTAACTACGAAATATTTTTCTCCTGGATATACTACTTACTCCACAAACCAAATCCTTTTAAATAATTAATAAGTGTTTGAAAGGAAGCTAAATAAGTATCGACACTAATTGACAGTTATTCAAAATATTGTAAGTCAACGTCTATTATTCGTATTATAAAGAATGACAAGAAAGATCTTATTTTATGATTTCGGATTATGTAACAATCCGAAATTTGTGTATAATAATAATAAGAAAACAACAAAATTTATATATTCAATGAAATTATTAATAATTGTTATATTCGTTATTAAATATATAATAACGTATTTTTAGTGAGTCAAAAAACCTGATAACTGCTTTACATTGAATTTCGTTGTTGAGGATATTTTTAGTAGTTTTTCTACTTGTAGATTCTTTTTTAAATTTAGGGAAATTTAATAATATATGTGGGATACTTATTAGCACTTTGCAATATTGACAATTTTCTTGGGTATCATTTGCAATGTGTTGGTAGGTGATTTAAGTGTGGCCTATACATTATAGTTTTTACTGGTCCTTTAACCAGAAGGTCTCTGGTTCGATTCCGGTTTTCAGCAAAACTGACATTGGGATACCACTGTATTTATTTGCAAGTGTCTAATAACATCAAAGCTCAGCTGGTTCGGAAGGCACGTTTATAAACCGTTTGTCCCGTCGCAATTTGGCAAGTCATAAGGTACCGTAAAAGTCGACGTTAAATAAGATAAAAAAAAATTATAGTTTCTAACACCTGATATTGAAACTTAGATGATGTATTTGTTTTACATATTGTGCTTTTGATTTTATGGAGTTGGGATTTGTTTAAGTTTTGGTGATTCCTAATAAGCAAATTACTAATAAAATATTAGTAATTTGCTTCTTCGAGAACTAAAAAACAATTATTTGTTCAAAAGTTTATTTTACTTTAAATGTAAATAGCAAGAATTCATATTTTGATGCATTTTTAAAATACAATTTTATGCTAACATACTTTTTAAATAAATCGATTTTTTTAATTCTGAAAAGAGCAAATTAAAACATATTTATTATTTTCTTTTTTAAAATTCCATCCGCGACTATTCCAAGCGGAATTATTTTGTACAAAATGACACTAATAATCTCCGTAACTCGACTATTTATAGGCATGACATCCTAAAATTCTGATTAATTAATTATCATCACCTTTATATTTTTGTTTCCGAAAATTATTTCAAACATTAAATCAATTCCGTCATCCGGAGGCTTGATGATCCGTCTGCCCTTGTGAGTAAAAATTGGGACATTTACCTTATCTACAAATGTAATTGTAATTCTTTCTTGTTGTCGCGCTATACTTATAACGTGTACTTTACTATTGTAACACCTACTTTATCGACTGCAAATATGGCAGAATTCTGTAATAAAGTCGCGTTAAAGTTTTAATTAATAATACAATTATTTTTACCATCGCGACGACTTAAAACTTTGTTATTATATAGATTTCACAATAATCTAATAATGAATAAAAAAAAATTTACAAAAAAATCAAATGTGTTTAAACTTGATTTTTAACAATATTTCTATACTTTATATACTTTCATATTTCCATAATAATTTTTTGAAACATTTTAATTAATTTCTGCTTTAATAATTTTTTATTGTAATTGTTTCAAATTTTTATATTAAATTTAAAAAATGTTTCCTTAACCTTTAGAAGGCCGAAACCACCACTGAAGTGGCGGTTTTCACGATCGGCGCTTTATATACCATGAATATATCAAATGTCAACCCTCTAAATGTTAAATAAAAAATTTGTTGAAAACTCAAAACATTTGTAACAAATTGAAGTAAATTAAAGGTAATTGTTTGTCTCGACTTATTAGACTATTCTTTATCTGTTAAAATTGAGCAAATGTTAAGAAATTAGATCAATTTTTTTTGGCACTCATTTAAATGCTATTTTTGACAATAATAATATAGTGTAGTTTACAATGATAAAAATTTCTTAAACAGAATATAATTGTATATGCTTAATTTAAAATCAACTCTATGCTTGCATGTATTTACATAATGAATTTTTTAATATATTTTAAGAATGTTCGATAATTATGTTCATCAAAATAAAATTGAAGTGAAAGTTTACCTACGAAACTGTTTTTTTTTAAGTGGACATTTCATTTTTTTTAAATTGGAATCCGCTAATATAATGTTGTAAATTTTCATTTGATCAACACGCTTAGCGTACATATTTGCTTCAAACTTATATTCACTTCGAAAAAATTAATTTAAATTAATTAAGATCAATGAACTTTAGAAAATCAATTATAGTAAAAAGAAATAACAACTGTAAAAGAAAACAAACAGAACCATCAAGACAGTAAATGCATCTGAACCCGCTGACCATGAACCGGACGCAGATTAGAGGCAGATTTCAATTTGGCAGCGCGCACTGCTGAATGAGGCAAAGCAGAGTCAATGACTACACTGCGAGTAAAAATGTTTCACACAAGCATATCAAAGCGGAAAAAAAAATTATATTTCACTCTTTTTTTTTATGCTCCGTAAACATCACTTCAATTCCTTTTATATCTTTTTTTAGTTATAAATAACTTTGTTATGTAAGAGTTGCAGATTAAAATTAAAGCTTGCCTATAAAAAGATGTATCTGAGTACAAACAAATGAATCACAAGAACTTGTTGTTTAATATTTGATTATAATTCAATTACTGTCTACAGTTATTCCAATGAAAAATAAACTCCAAGATAAAAAATATTTTATTTATTTCAAAACTGAAAATGTTCTGTTAAAAACAATTTAATAAATAATTTGAATAAAAACAAAATAAAATATTTAAAAATTTTGAAATTTTTTTTATTAGTTATTGTAGGCATAAGGAAAATAGATTAATAAAAATTATAAATTAAAAAGCCTTAAACGTTAAAAAATAAATTTTTCTTAAGTATTTTAAAGAAAATAAATAGGATTTATTTATAAATTTCAAGCGAGAAAAAAACGTGTAATGAGCACTACTTGAGTACATGAGGAAACAACTAATTGTAGAGCAAAAAACGTATTAACTCTAAGTACAAGTGTTTGATATTCATTTAATTTAAAAGTAATTATGAATATCAACGGAATTCTATGGATATACGAAACAGCTAGAAAACGATAAAGCTAAAAAACGATAAAAACATACCGTTACCGGCAAAAAATTATACTCATATATCATTTAAAAAACATCTTTAAAGATTACGTTATTTTGATTTCGCCTTATACGTAGTCTCTTAAAATAGTTATATCTAGCGATGAAGCAATATAATAAATTTTTAAAAAGAAACTGTTCCTAGTGAAATATGAGATCTCATTTGACAAACCAAAATTCTGGTGTGTTATGATAAGTTAGATTTAGTATTGAATATTGTATTTAAATAATCTTATTTGGCTTTACATAAATATAATAATATATCAAACAGTAGGACATAATTTTATCAAGTGCGCGGAATTTAGAGAAAAAAATGTGTATAAGAAAAGAAATTTTGTGATTGACAACATTTTCTTTATTTTTTTACAGAAATTGCTACTTTTTTTTAGAAGAAAGTACTACGTGCGTATAAAAAATTACTGCATTATGCAGTAAAATATGAGGCGGCAATTTTTGATACTTATATGGTATTTTCTGCTATAAGACGCACGTTAACCATCGTCCACTTACATCAGCGAGTATATAATTTACGTCATAACATTTTTTTTCAAAATATTGTTTACTATAATAGGATCATTAAATTATTTTTGCAGGTTATAAATAGATGTTAAATTGGTGTGTAAAATAAATGAAACAAATTTAACGATAACAAATTCAAAGAAATTTATTTTTATTATTTCAAACCAGGCTTAAATATCAAATAAACGTTATAATCATTAACATTTAACTCATTCAGTACAAATAAATTTTGCGTTTAAACAATATATTCTGGAATTCTCTTGTTATGAAAGAAAATTGATAAATACATAATTTCTGAACCTAAAAAATGGTTGTAAAACATGTTGGATAAGAAAAATTGAATGATCACTCCGAAAGAATCCTTTTAAGATTGTAATATTCTCATATTATTTCGTTTTATATCTTTCAAATAATTAACAAACTTGTTTTTTTCGGTTTTGTTTGAAAAATAGATTATTTAAAAAATGTACAAGATAAAAAATTTATAAATATTTATCAATTTATCAAATTTATTAGATTATTTTTTCTTCTTTTTATACATCGTTAAAAATTGCCAAAGAAAAAGATGAATTAATCTAGTTTTTAAAATCAACTTTTCTATAGTTGTACTATCATTGATGGCGAAATCTTGCATATTAGTTGTATTTGAGTAAATTAGATACTGTGATTTATTAAGCTATTCAAATTAAGAATAATCTTTTAATTTTATTTATATCACTTTTAATTGTGTTAATAATTAATGATTTATATTTATTATTATATCAAAGGACGCAGTCGCGTCCTGCTGGCAAGTAGGAGTCGCAAGTGCAGACGACACCTGGGGCGGGTCGACCGTTCCCTTATATACTTTGATTTCGGCCTGTCAAAAACTCAAACTCGTATTATAGCTTTCAATCATTAATTTTATTATATATTCATACTATATAGCTTATACATTTATAACTGTACATCTAATTCTATATAATAGATATTTAGAAGTAAAAAAAATGCTTTAAGTGAAAACTAACAGTCATGTAATACTTGAAAATCTAAATTTTTTTTATTTTTATTATATATTATTATATATATATATATATAATTATAAAACGATAGCCAAAGAAACCTGTGAAAAAATAATATAGAAATTCATTTCAATCTTGTACAAGCTAATGATTTGAATAGTATTCTAGTTCTAATTAGCATTATACGTATTCATAAAAAGCGCTTTTTTATTAAAAATATTTCAAATAATATTTATCTTTTTTTTAATATATTAATATTCATTATTTTAAAAGATGACATTGTTTGAACTTTCTTAAAATTAAATTAAAATCTGCTTAGTTAAAATCAAATAGTTTAGTCATATATGAAAAAAAAATGTAAATAATCATATTTATTCTTTTATAATTTATTTGTTTTCTTGCAAATCTTTGAATTATAAATAAAAGCTTCAGATATTAGAAATCGTTTGAAAATATAAAACTCTAAAGTGTAGGATCAAATTGCTGGCTATCCAGTTAGAAGTAACATTAATTTTCATAAATTTATAAATATTTTACCAATAGAAACAATTGTCACATATTGCATTCATATTAAATAATAATTTAAACGAATTTAACTTTGTACTATCAACATGTAATATCATGAATACCACTTTAGAGTCTCTGAAAGATCCAAGGGATAGTTCCCTGCTGAAAGTTTGAAGGTGACCCTAACTTCTGCAAGTTCTATCTATACATGTACTAAAATGTTATAAAAAAACTCGAGGCTACTCGTATTCATGTGAATTTTAAATAATGCTAATGAAGCATTGAAAAGCGAACGTTTAAAGTTTATTGCCTCGTGTGTCGCTCATCTGCGTCAGCTTTAGTTACGCGCAAGAGTGCAGGACAAACCTGTAACTGCATGAAGGATTTTGCAATAATTGCACCTTTCGTTCGCTATAGCCAGACAATTTTTCACGTGTGGCGCCTTCCTCGCCGACATTGTTGCGTCGCTCTACGATGCAAAGGCTTCGCGAGGAACGAAAATCTTACGAGAGAAATTTCAGATCATTTTGGCAAGAGCTAAATAGTCTTCAAGAAAATGCAAAATATTGTTTTCGAAAATTAGAAATAAACCCAGGGTTGGCACCCTCGATGATTATTCAGAAAATGAAATAGAATATAAGAAATAGAAAGAAGTAATAAGGATGAAACTGACCTCAAAATGCTTCAAGGCAATTTTTTGTTAATTTTGAGAATACAATTTATTATAGTGAACAAAATGTTATTTTCACTATTTACATATTTAAATTTATTAAAATGATTTTGAACTTATCTTATTTTGTAAAAAATTAATTTTTCATTGAATTTGTATCCGTATTTTTGAATAAACACAATCTATTCTTAGGATGCATATAAAAAATCTGTTGAATGATTAAAAATTTCACCATTAGGTAACGAAATATATTCTAATGGAATATACATCAAGGTCAAAATAAAATTCATCAGTTATATAAGGAATAAAAGCACTATTAAATCCGATGAAAGTTATATTCAAACAATCAGATTTCCTAACTAATCTGAAAGTGTGTCAATACAAAAAATGAAAAGGATATCCACTGTTGCAAAAAGTAGAAAGGCACCTAACGAATTCTGTTTATTACATAGTTTCAGCATTTGCTAATGTTTATGAGCTAAAAATACAATTTTCTTACATAGCTTTTATTAACATACAAGAAAACAAAAAAGACAACGTGGTACTGCAGCTATAAATAAAATTTGCTACGGAAACATTTACGAATGCAAGGAGTTTCCATTGTCTAATTCTGACAAATGAATACATTACACGAACGTGAATAACATTAAAAGCATATATACATAAACCAGCTTATTCCTGTTTTGCGGTGAACAACCGTATCTTTGGCAAGACAATGTTTTTTTTTCGAAATCCTTCGCAATCTGACTTTGAGATTGCGTTCAGGACCATGATCTAACAAGATCCGCCCCTCCTGTTAGATCCTTGAACCCTCCAGTAAGATCTGTTTGCCGATTTTTTACGCGCTTATCGCCTCGGTCAATCTCCAGGTTACGAGAGATTTACGCTAGTGACACTAGGTGCGTCGTTTGCGATATCCGGTAAGATCCAGTCTAATGCCAGTTTTAGAAACTCAACTGATCAACGAGCCCTCGTTGCATCTTGAATTTTCGCCGAATACAATACGTATTTATGACAAACAAATTGCATAATTAATCACATTGTAATAAAAAATTTATATATATTTTTGAATACGATGCTTGTTAAAATATAGTGTTGACTTGGATAAATCAGTATCTACGACAAAAATAATCATTATATCTATCAAATTTTCTCAGCTTTCACTTGTTGTTCTTCTGAAAATAATAAATACTTTTGCTATTTATCTACGTGAAAATTTACTTACGAAAATTTTCTAAAAAAATATTTCAAATGAGAAGTTATTACTCATAATCTTTCATTTGTTATATTATTTAAAGAACAAAACAAGGATCATGCTTAACATTCTTGCATAATTCCAAATTACTTCGACTGCCGGAGCGTACAGCGATCACACGTAGATATGAAATTTGACACCCTAAGGTTTGAAAATTACTATTATAACGTAAAAAGACTCGCTTGTATCTTGCCAGATAACTAGATAGATATACTTGTCAGTTGTCCGTAACTTTTTGAAACACTTCTCCCTCTCAATAATGCCGCGTTGAATCTTTTTCACTCCAGTAAGCGATAAATGAAAATAAAAAGAGACAACCGCGACACTACAGAGAGGGAGGATTGTATATTTTTTTTACCTAATTAAACATTTAAGTAAAACGGTTTTTACATAATTATTAAAGTTATTATAGATTTATATATATTTTTTTATTTAGCTTTGTGAAAAAGATAAACGTAAATAAATTATAGATCCGACCAACGACGGGCTCAAAAAGTATCCAACTAATTATCCGACAATGGAAAGATATTTTGCTACGCTTTGATAAAAATTTATTAAAGAGTCATTTCGATGGCCCCGAGCTATTTTATCTCAACTCGTCCGAGAACGCTTATTTAATCTCATCTCGAACGCCGCGCGTAAAACCATACCAACTCGGGGTTCCAAGTCCTTTTGTACTAACTCGTAGAGGTACTATTATTCTACCTCATCTCAAATGTCGCGACACATACTATCTCAACTCAAAGGCGCTTATTTATGTTATCTCAACTCCTGGCGTTGCTTGTAAACTGTATCAACTAAATTTTGTGGGGAATTTTGATTTTTGCATTTTCAGATTGCTGCCTTTATAAAGATGGTATTGTAAACATTCCAAATCAATCCAACAATTAGAAAGGTATCAAAAAATATTTAAACCAAATAACGTAACTCAGAACGAGCGAGATGAGATAGTATGTCTCGCAGCATTTGAGATGAGATAGAATAATCGTACCTCTACGAGTTAGTACAAAAAGACTTGGAACCTCCAAGTTGGTATAGTTTTACGCGCGGCGTTCGAGATGAGATGGAATAAACATTCTCGGACGAATTGAGATAAAATAGCTCGGGGCCATCGATTTGCCTTATAAAATAATAATACAAATTACTTGAGAATTTGAATTCAGTACTTTCATTTGCTTCCTTAAAAAAATGATGCGTCATCCAGCATTGTGATTGGTTGAGCGTGAAAAAGCACGAAAAAAATGAAATGCGGAAATTTAAATTTGTCTCTATATTTGTATTTTTGAAAGAGTACAATGCCTTACATGTAATTCATCTAATAATTTTTTTCTACGATTTTTTATCTATGATTATTGATAATTTGTTAAATAATTTTACACGTAAGAAATACGACTTTATTTGAAGTATTTCTGACAATACGAGTTCGAAACTATCGTCGAGGACTTTGAGTCTAATTCCTGGTTTATTTAGTTTAAAAAAATAAAAAATTTGAAGTTGACAAGTCGGATTACAGTAGATAGTGAATAATAAATATATTATATAAAATTACTTGAAGAGAGATTATTTTTTAAAGTAATTGATAACATTGATTTATTTTATAAACTAAATTCAAAACAAGTAAAGGAGAAGAAAAAAGATCACAAAATTAATAAAAGAAGGCGACTGTGAACCACCGTTTTCATAAAATTACTCAGCCTTCAAAAAGCAAGACAAGATGTAAAAAAATAAAGAGTTTGGAATTAAACCTGCAATTGACTTATTTGAATCTCTTGCTAATATTAAAAACAATGTAGAACTCAATAAATGTATCAGGGCGAATATTAGATTTGACAAATTCTTTATCTTCTCTTGGTCACCTAACAGATCAGCTTGAACAATGACGTAAATTAAAGTTGTAGAATAAAATAAAGTTGTAGAAATAACCCACTATTACAACAGGCTCCATTACAACAAGAATAAATAGACCAAATGGAGACAGTCATGATATTTTTTATCGGTATTGCGTACCTACATTAACGATATGATTGTTCGGCCCATTATTTCAGGCTTTTTCAAAAATGAATGATACCAGATTTTATGTACACTGGCTTACTGGATTGATGACATCAGGTGCAAAAATACCAAGTAGTGACTGACATGGGTAAAGCTATTTAGAATGATGCACGCATAAAACAAAATGTAATTTTTTTTTCTTATCACGTCGGTAACTGCCGTTTTAAATAAATTCATTACTGTCACAATCTCTTTCGTTTTATTATTTTTCCATTGTCTTAAATTTTGATAGCATATGGAATTTTTGAGTAATGGTTCTGGAAAACCGAGAGACTTGACTTCTGCTAACAAATGACATGCGAAAAAAGATGATTCTACTTCATTAACAAAACTCAGTTGTAGGTAAATCTGCACTATTGCAAAAGTTTGACGTGTGCTGAATGAGGCCAAATAAGCAGTAGTCCAGTTATAAAAATGTTGAATATGGCTAGAACTAACGTTCTAAAATACTTGACCACTTGACGAGAAAAAAAGTCATAAAACTTAATCACGACACTGATTACCCCTCAGCAGAAAGAGATTTTAGAGCAGGAGAATCTCCGAATTTTCACAGAAAGTACAAATTCTGATACAACTTTTATTGAATGCTGAATTGACATAAAAGCAGATTACAATCAATTTTGAGCTATTGGGATTCTATTATCTTTTGAACATGTACCAATGGTTCTCAGAACAAAGCTGGATGCAAAATTTCATAAGATACAAAGTGGATTCAAACAACTATTGCCTGTATCACCCGCCATCCAATAAGGTAATGGTCTAGGGAAATGTCACCATTATTGAAGATCAAACTATGCTTTAGCAATAAGTCGTATTTCATTTGCATTTACAATAATGCATCTATTCTAAAGCTAACTAAACCCGAGGCTATTGCAGAGGCAGAGAAGAGAATAACACTCAAGGCAAAACAGTCAAGAAAATAGTAGTAGAAAAAATACCAGTGGGACGACTCAGACAATAGCGAAATTTATGATGTAATAAATTTTTTCCCGTAGGAGAAAAACTAACCTGATAGAAGAACAAATCTGGTCAAAGCTCATATGTGAATCCCAGACATGTATTGAATCAGGTCCCAATTCCAAGCAGTAAGCTACGGAAGCTTGTAAGTGCCATCTACTGCGCATGTTGCCAGGCAATAAAAACTATTAACTCGCAAGGCCCGAGATGCCCTGTGCCCAAATTTAAATTTATAGATTTAGGTTAAATTGATAAATTTTAAAGGCAGGTTCTATACTTTTTAATTTTAATTAGTTTAAATATTGGATTAGAAATGTCGTCAGAAGAAAAGCAAATTTTAAAAGTTAGATCCATTGGAATGAGAAAACTATAAATTTACTTCAAATAAACAGTTAAGCTTGAAGTGAAGTTGACTCTTCAAAAATATTTTCCACTTGCTACGGAATTAAAATATTTACACGACAATCAAGAAACGTGTGTTTCATATATTAATGACAATGATGTAATGGAAATTATTGATTTAAACAGCATTCATGATGCTTACGTGCCTCGAGGTAAATTGAGACAAATACCCAGACGGCAAAAATTATCAAAAATTTCTCATAATGAGCTCAGAATAATGTATTCTATTTATACTCTTTCTTAATAATTCAAATTGATTACAAAATTAATTCTTGTGTTTAAAAAAAATTCAAAAGTAGTACTTATTAAATGTCTTTAACCACCCTTAAAAAGTTCATAAAAAGTTCGCTAATTAATCAGGATATGTCAGCAACATTGAGTATTTAAAGAGTTCTAAAGAAGAACATTTTTTGAACATTATAATTTATATAAAAAACAAACGATATATCGTTTGTCTTTTTTTTTGGATGACAATTCATTAAGAATTCATATCGAATATTATAGGAATTTGTAAAATACTTAATTCAGAGCTTATAAATAATACCTTATGAATTCCTAATGAGTTCTATT
>UCOM01004462.1:0-12312 GCA_900474385.1 Ormyrus pomaceus | reverse complement strand
TGGCTTGTTAGTCCGCTCGATTCGTTTCGCCTTATCAGCCCGACGCGCCCCCAAGCTTTTCCAACTATCCGTCGACGTCTCTGTCCCTTTTTTTTTTTTTTTTGTTTTCGATCGCACACGGCGCCGGGGCTTTTTGTCGATCCGATGCCTCGATTGAGACTGATGCGAGAGGCGACTGTAGCGGCACCGCGACTCCTCGAGAGAAAGGCTTATTTGTCCGGAGACGAGGAGCGGAAGAATGACGGCGGAGGTTTTGCGGCGCTGACGGATGCCGCTCGTTCTCTACAAACACCCCGGGAGCTTTTAATGAAAGGGGGACGGCGTTTTAACGAATAAATCAGTTCGATTTCAGGATTTCGTTTTTAATATTTATTATATATATTTCGTTGATTAAAAAATGTTTTTATAACATGTATTCTCTGTGATTGTAAATCAAAGATTGGTTTTTATCAGATCATTTTAAATCCGGAAATTAAATTTTGTTTCATCCACGTTACACACACGACAGCGTTACTTTATAATTTGCATTGAATCGCATTTATTTAATTATAAGGTTTCATAAATATAAAGAATGAAAGTACTCCCATTCGTCTTTTTAAATTCGAAAAGCAATATTTAATATCCGGGGGGTAACAAAAATTTTAAACCAGCATTTCGAGCGACTCGATTCTTCAATAAACGGTATATTGAAACCGGGGGTTGAAGTAAAAGTGCTGGCTTTATTTGAAATTTAATTTAAAGCCATATCTATACCTAAAGTCGTGCAGTCACATAAGTGAAGAGCAGAAGCGTTAAAAGCTTCAATAATATATAAAGTTCAATTTTCTCGCTCGATGTGACGCGAGGTCCATGATTGTGACCGCGAATGATGGTACGTGACCGAGAATGACGATGAGGAGTTAGCACGGCGGAGTTTGCTCGTTGAATGAAGATCCGCTATGGTTTACGGCTCCGACTCGAGGAATACGATCAATTAAGAAAAGTTTCAATTAAACTGGTTACACGGGAAAATGTATAAAGTGTTTAAGAAATCTTTAAAATGCTTTTCTATTTAGCCCTCTTAATATTTCAAACGTAAGCTGATTCGCACTACTTATTTCACTTTTGATATAACAAGCTGAATTTATGGTAGTTGCAAAAGTCTTTAACGTTTCTTGCTAGCACGGCACTTTTAGTGTAATGTTTTAACGTATCATACATGTTGATCTATGAATACAGACATTTACCGAATTCTAGCTACAGCAGATGAATTTGTCTCGAAAAGACCACGAATAAATAGACCTTCCCACAATTTTCCACGCATCTTTTATTCCCGTAAACCTTTGACGTCCCATAAATACGTTCCAAACGCACACAAAAATACTCACCAGCATAATCCTCTTTTCATTAAAAGTTTCACCGCAAAAGTAAAGTCGCAGCCGAAAGAGAATTTAATCAGCTTACCTCCGCACGCAAGTGCATAAACATTATTTAACAAACAACTAAAGGCCGAAGCTCTCCTAAATTAAGCAGACCCAAACGTCCTGCGCCCGTCCACAAAAATAAACGCGTCATCGAACTGTAGCGGGCAGTGCAATTCCATCATCGAAACTCGATTCCTTATCGCTATTATCTCGAAACTCTGTCTCCGTGCGTACTCTCTCTCTCTCTCCCAGGTGCTCAGTACTCGATCGCTTGCAGAGCAGTAGCGCATTTCTCTCGCGCGAGTAATTGGGATTCTATTTCTCAAAAGCGGGCTTTCGCTCGCGACACACAGAGCATGAGAGCGAGAGAGAGAGAGAGGAGATCCTTGGCCCCTGTGTGATCGCGCGTGATTGACGCTGCTTGGGTGGTGTCTCCCTCACCCACACAGAGCCTCCGAATAGAGAAGAGAGAGATAGAGGGAGCTGGCAGGCGGTCTCGAGTGTCTTGTCAATATGTATAGTGTCATCGATGTCTCTCCAATGGACGACTATGCCCCTCTCTCGCTCGGTTTGCACCGCCAGCAGTATGCGCGCCACTAAGCCGAGAGAGCTACACGAGCCGCTCGTATTTCCATCTCTCTCTACCCCTACCTCTCTCTCCTATCTCGTATCGCTGCAGCAGCGCCAGCCGAGATTATCGGCCCTCTCCATCGACGAGACGCTAAATAATTCACTGCGATCTTTCGAGCGGCTCTGGCAACTAGACCTCCGGGATTTTCTGCCGCCGCAGTTTTCGACGGAGATGCGCTCGCGCTCTCGGCTGATTCGCTCATTATTTACGGTGGAGGTCCGCCAGTTCAGCCGAGGCCCGCATTACGCGTTTCTCGTTTCACATAAGCACGCGGCCGATTTTTCCAGCAGCCACATTACGACGATTATGCCGGTCGCGTGATTGATGTGCGAGGCGGGCTGAGAGAGATTTGAGCGGGCCCGAAGCGTTATCAAGCGCATTTACGGGGATATTGTTAGATCTAAGTGCTCGAATTTCGCTGGATACTGCGCCGGTTGAGCTGGAAGGAACAGGCTGATGGATCGAGCCTTGATACGCGGCGCGCGAGGATCATCTGTTAATGTACTGTAATTACATTGCGAGATAATTCTGTCGCGCGATATTCGTAAATTTAACGTTATCGTTTATCATATTTAATAGCAAATTATTCTGCATTCTATTTCTTACTTAAAAAAAAAAGTAGCAGTCTTCCCGATATATTTGCAATAAAAGCACATATTGTACTATACATCTCCACCTTCCACCGCGCTCTTCAATTACGGCGACAATCATCGCAATCCCGTAGGTAACGATCGAAGCGCCCGCACGAGAGCCCGGAGAGACCTCCAGCATTCCATTATCCGTTTCGCAAAACCCAATCCACTGGCTGTTCGAAACGCCCGAGCTTACCTAGAAGCTGTCAAAAAGCCAGCGTCGCGATATATACAAAAAAATCGGAATCCGAGCATTCCGAGCAATGAAATAAAATTCCTGCCGGACGAGAGAGCTGCGCTGTACGCTCCAATCGCAGCCTCCCGCTACGTGTACGCAGACAGACGTCCTCTTTTCAGCTTGCGATTCATGCGCGCTCCGCAAAAGGTCTGCAATTAATAATGTCGCAATGAATGTCGGAAATGTTCTTTCAATCCCCTCCCCCCTCCCTCTCCCCACCCTCCTTTTTCCCCGCTGCAAAGAGCGCCTCTCTCTCTTTCTCTCTTCTTCGTGCGTCTCTTTCGCCGTGTGTATAGTGTACACCTGTCCGAGGCGCTAATTATGCCTGTCCTCGCGCTAACGAACTCGAAATAAAAATACATAAAACGCGACGCGCTCTATTCGCGCGATGCCTATAGTTGCGCCGGTATCGCTCAAAGTTTTTAATTATCTCTTGCCCCCATCGTCGGCTAAATAATTGAAACGCGGTTGGATGACAAAAAAAAAAGAGGTGGGAGAGAGAGACGAGATATGTGGGTTCGTAATTTATTATGAGATTTCACGGAGCTCAGCCGGCGACAGCCCAATTATGAGCTGACGAGATGCTTTTGTCGAGGCGCGCGCAGATCTTCAAAATGAACTTTGGGATGCGAATTTCTCGGGGGGGTTATAAGGTTTTAGCCGGGCTGCTGTTTAGCCGCTGTTTTTGAAGGAGCTTAGATTGACTTGGTGGCTCTCGTCAAAAGCTAGGTGCAATTTGCATTACGTTTACATGAAATTTAGAGCTAAGATTGGTTTTTGTATACTTTGAGAATTGAAATGCGTCAGTCTTAAAAATGTCATTGTGAATTATTATAAATTTCGTTCATTTTACTCAATAATACTCGAAGAGATCATTTTGAACACATTGAATATTGCGTTTCAAAAATATATTTTTCGTTTCAATCTAATAAATTTATTTGTTGAAAAGTTTGACACGTCATGTCAAACTTGGGAATGAAAAGTGCTCGAATAATGTTTTGAAAATGCAGGAATAAAATATCCACTGAGCTTAAACTTCTACTTTAAAACTATTTAAACGCGTCGAAACAGCACTTTTAAAGTAATATCGCATCAAATAACGGAAAACAAAGGCCCGCAATGTGTCACATTCCTGCCTTCCACTTTTCGAATTGTTGAAAATTACGTTATTTTCAAAAATAAAGCCAAATTTATTGAATATTAATAATGCTTAAAAGTCAATGCGTAGTTTAATGAATTATTCGACTTTTAAAGCGTGCAGTAATATCGGATTAACCCCTTTAAGTCCGTAGATGAAATCAATTTAAACTTCCTCCACATTCATAAAACAACTTTAATATGCAATAACAACGAAACGAGGATAAAGAATTTTTCCAATTATCGACAACGACTCTAAATTAGTCCTCCCAACAGACAGCACAATGCCAAAACCAAAATTTCAATGCAACCCGTATACGATCACCGACAATGTCCCTCTCCAAGCGTTCAATTAAGCGCAAAGATCCATTATTCGCGTACATCCGCAATTCACGCCTTCAGCTCGAAAAAAATAAAAAGAGGCCGCGCGCGCGGCTCCGCGAAAAATCGACGGCGCCCTTAAAATTACGCTAATGACTGCAATTTAGCCTCTTCCTCGTTCGCCGCGGCAAAGTGGGCGCATTGTCAATTACGGCGACGCTCCTGAATGACAGCGCGGCTTTTCTAAAGGAATAAAAAAAGCCGCGGCCTATATATATATATATATATATATATATTATATGCGCGGGCGCGTGGGCGAAAAAAAAGAAAGAAAAGGGAGCAGTCGCCGGGGAGCATAATACCAACTAAGACCGTTATCAGTTGTAAATCGTCATTACCGCGGCGCGACCCGGGCAATCGTCGGCCCATTCACGCTTCGAGAAAAGCTTCGAGGAGTGCCGCGCAGTCCCTTTCAGCGCCGAAGACGCGGAGAGACGGGGGAGAGAGAAGAGCGAGAGGGGATTCCGTGTGTGCAGGCGCGCGGTGGAGGTGCTTTTTCACGTCGGCGAAAGGCGGGAATGAATGGTAATTTTTTCTATTTTAAATGCCGCCCGGAGAGGTCTCGCTTTAAAGCTCTGTCGTTGAATCGAAAAATTACCGATACTTTCGCGATTCAAAAAAAAACTGAGACGCAGGAACGAGTTTGAAATTGATTCTTAGAGCGGAAAAACGCGGCGATTTTTCGAAAAACTTCTTTACTTTTTTGTCCGTGAGGTTGCACGTTCGCGTGTGCGTATATATGTGCGTGCGATATACGCATCCAGGTCATGAAACCAGCTAGATGGATTTTAATCCACCCGCCGCGCTGCTCTTTTTGCTTTCGCTTTTTTGTATAAAGTAAAAAGAATTTTTTTATAGCTATTTTGCAGTGGGAACTATTTTCAAGTTGTTTGAAAACTTGTGGGTAAAAATAGTTTTTACTCGTCGTTTTTTAACATGAAAATTGAAAATATGAGTTATGTTCATTAGATAGTTATTAAATACGCACTGTAGTAGCTGACTCGTTTATGTACTCATTAAGGTTATTAATTATTTTATAATAATATGCATTATTAACGCGAAATAATTATAACGGATTATAATTATTACTGCAATTATAGGAATAAAATAAAATAACAACGGAAGCATGTATGAATACGTGTGAAGCACAATATACTGTAAATTGCATACAAAATTGAATTAGAACGCATTTTAAAAGTTGGATTTCTGTTTGTTTATCGTTGAATTGTGGACGCACGTGGAATTAGATTTACGTCCGCTGAAGTTCATCTCGATGGTAATAGTACTGTCTGTAACAGTATTGTTCCGTTTTTTTGCGAACTTGTTCCAAGAATTCTCTACAAAATCAATAGGAATCCACGTAACCGGAAAGCAATTAATACTTTTTCAACTCTTATTTGTTTCGAAATTCCGCCTGAAATACCGAAGCGAAGTAAAATGAATTTAATACAAAATTTTCCCCTCGACCTTAACCCTAAAATTTAATCTAAACTCGGTCTTCGTCGGCAACAAAACTGCTCATTACCTATCGAAAATGAAACGCTCCAAAGCCAATTACTCGGCTCGGGTCCGAAAAAATCCAGCTTCGACAGGCGAGCTGATCGGCTTCGACACAACACACAGCGGCCGCGTCCGCGATCGAATTCCCAGACTTGGCTAATAAACCTCAGGGTTTCGTGTCGCGCCCTTAAAAGGGTCAGGGCTCGTCTCGCCGCCTTAAACAGAGCGTAGCAGCGGGCGCGTCGTAGCCGATAATTGCAAACGCCCGGGTAATTAGAAATTATTGCCTAGCCGCGCTCCCCTCACACACACACACACACACACATACGGTGTTCCCTCGCCGCAGACGCGTCTTACGTACCCACACATACACACAGACCCACACTCGGGCTCTTTCACGAAACCGGCGGCATTCAGGGGCCGGAAATAAATACGGAGTGAAAGGCGCGAGTTCTTTTCACGGGAGAATATAATTGCCAGAAAAATAAACGATCGTCTGTTTGCTCGAGCTTTTTCTTTCCCTTTCAGGCTCCCGGTGAGCGCGGCGGCACTCGACTCCCTCGCGGGTCAACGATTCCGCAATTACCAGCTCCCCCCCCGCGACTTTCGGCCCCGTTTTCCCTCTGCATTATCTCTTCGGGAGATGCGTCGTCGTCGCCGCGGCGGATGTATGCTACGGGCCGCCGCCGCCGACGCCGCCGATTGATCGATGAGGGAGAGAGCTATGACGGAGGAGCGACGCGGCAACTCTGCGGCGGCTCTGCGGCCTGATTTGCTGGCTGTATGTGCGCCAGTAGATGCGCTGTCATTTATTTGCGGTGCGTCGAACGGCTCGTGGACCTTTTTCCTTTCCAGGCGTCTGCTTTGTGCCCCCGCCTTTTTTGCCGGGTTCAGGCGCATGATTTATGCGGAGTTTTGCCGAGAGATATCGAACGCGATAAATTAAGCGTTTGGGATTTCGACGCTGAGACGGTTAGATAAATTTGTTGAATTTGCTTTTGCTCGCAAACTTGCTGTGAATATATATGTCTTGAAGTAAATATAAACTATTTTCTCCATCTTTCGAATCCGCTTGTTTAAAGGGATATTCGAGGAAAATTAAAAACTAAAATAAAAATTTTTGCTTGGTTTTTAAAAATCAATTTGCACTTTATTATTTATATAAAGAATTTTACAAACGATTAAATTAAAGGCAAATTCACAAAACACATCAATATTAGTTATTACTACAATTTCCGTTTGATCATTTCCATCGATAAATCCATCCGGATATATTTCCAAACATTGCAAAAAACCGTATTAAAAACTCGAGAATTTTGTCGCGCAATACCCAGAGTATAAAAATCCAGCATTCAAGCAAACTTTATTCAACAATAGCAGAAACAATATTTTGCCGAATATCATCAGCGTCCCCGGAGCATTCACCCCTTTTCCGCCGCACGCAGAAAGGGAAAAGCTCGGCTGTACTGTCTCTGTCAACAGTCTGTTCCTACGTAGCGTTGACTTTCGCTTTGCAATTCTATTTCGCGGGCGGGAGGGGCGTAAACTGAAATCTCCCGCGCAGTCGGACAATATCGCGGGAGCGAGAAGCAGCGAGGAGCTGCGCCTGCGCGCGGGAAAGAAGGAGGCTTATCCGAGTCATTTCGCGCCCGGTGTGTAGAGCTCGATTTACTGCCGACTCGAAAGTCATTGATTCGATATTCGCTGCTTAAATAGACCATCACCGTTGCCTTTTTCCGCGACTGTCTCCACTGCGAGTTGACGTATCGAGAGGCGAGAGTCTCTCTATATCGATTCGAGCGGAAAGATAGATGTATATATTTTAATTTCGCCGTGTTCCTTTTTTTTTTATCGCTAATAAAGTTTTAATGGAAAAGCTTGCCTCTCGCTTGGCGGGGCATTCAAATTTATTACGCGCGCGGATACTCTAATAATGGCCGACAATAAATTATGTTTCGCGCCTGTCCTTTTACTCCGAGCGCGTTTCGGTAAATCCGCGTTTTATTATGCGTGCTTATATATGTATATATTTTACAGCGCGCTCAAGCCGCGCGACACCCCCCTCGATACCGAAGCCATTAACCCGATCTTACACGCGTGCATAATGCGCTTCGATCAATCGGTCTCGCGCATATCCGCTTGCTAATTAACCTAATTAAATCAGTTATAATTTTTCAATAAACGCGAGTGCAGAGGGAAAAAGAGCGGCCGCACACACAGACGGATGATGGCCTTGCCGATCGGCGGGGGAGCACACTTTTATTCGAATCCAATATTCGACGAGTCCGCGAGAGAGGGAGAGCGGCGCTTTTAATTAAAAGTTATCTTTGATAAAAAATTGATTTGCAATCGGGGGAGGCATAAAGCCTGAAAAGGAGCTCCTGAAAGCGGAATAAAAGCGGTCGAATCGCGATAGCATTCCGGGAGAGGGGAATATATCGCGCTGCGCGCGCAAAAAAAAAAAAACAGAACGCGAAGTAGTATCAGTAAATATTTTTCCCGGCGACTGTACCGGAGCCTTTATGCTGTCCGCACAGGAGCGGCCGTTTGAAGGGCCCCGGCGCATTGTTTTTACGCGGCCATTGTTCCCGTCGCCGTCGTATTTCCAAGGCGCATCAAAGAAGGGAGAGGGAGAAAGGGGGGACCGAGGGGAGGGAGCGTAAAACACGCGCGTGTACACACGCCGCGTCGATAGGCTCTCTCTCTCTCTCTTTCGAATTCCGATACATTTCTCGACTTTTTTGCCGCGCTGCTCTGAGCTCGAATCTCGGGCGTATTACGAGGGAGCGGGGGCGTTGCCATTGATGCCTGTCTCTCGCGAGCGCACAATGCCTAGGCTTTTATTCGAAACTTTTCGATTGAAGCGCTCGGTGTCCACTTACTGGGCTTTTTTTTCGTCCTCTCGATGATGCTATTTGTTTTGGCCGGTTCTGCGTCCAGAGAGAGAGAGAGAGAGGGGTGGAATCGATTCGCGGCCTGGTTTCGCGGCATGGCCGCTGATAATTTGCGAGGATTTTTGCCGAGTTAATAATTTTTGAGGGAAAAATCGCGATTCTCGACTTTGTTATCTTTCAATTACGTGCTGATGTTTTTGGTTAAAGGGAGGGTCACTCGAACGAATATGTAGGAGGGGTTTTGTTGACCGCGATTTTATCGAGCGCTTCGTGTATGACGCGAAAAATGTGGTAAATGAAATTATTAACTCGCCTCGGGAATTACGCTCGAGATCGTTAACTTCATTTTTATTACGAATACTTCTGCGCTTTTAGTACCATTTGTTATGAAGGAACGTTAAACAATTAATTAACTTATGTAATGAAATTTAAAACTCAAATTGTTTGAATAATTTTGTGCATTTTATTGCACGACTTCTTTTTGTTCACAATTTAAAACAACTACAGAATGGAAGAAAAAGAAAAAGTAAACCTTTATCATTTGGAAACTTTGACAAACCGCAGAAATAGCAAATCTATTTAAAAAAGATGCAAAAATCAATCGCAATAGTTTTTTCAATACTGTTGACGTAGATGCAATTTATTCTGGCTTAAAAGAAAAGCAACTTGGAGAGAGAGAGAGAGAGAGAGAGAGAGCAAAACAAAGATGTTACGAATGCAAGTGGCGAAACGCATATATACACATGAGCGATCGCAACATTGAAATTCCCGCATACAATTCGAAATCGAAGCGCGCAGCTCTCGAGCACTGCAAGCGTACACAGACAAAGAGAGAGAGAGTCCGGTCGAAATCGAGTCGCCAGTGCTCTCGCAAGCTCGATATACCATCAAAGTTCAGGGAGAGAGAGAGAGAAAGGCCGCCGCCTGCAAAGCGGACGAAAGAGAGGAAAAAGCAGCGCGAAAGCCAAAGCAGCAAGAAAATAAAGCGAAAAAGGCCGCTCCGAGACACAGGCGGAAAAGAGAAGTTCCCTCGCCCGCGGAGTTCTTTCGCGATATAGAAAGTGCGAGAGAGAGAAGGAGAGAGAGAGAGAGAGAGAGACCAAGCAGCAGGATAGAATGTGATTACTGTTTGGAAGGATATATGGACCAAGTCGTATTCGCTCGCGCTCGAGTTGCCGAGAAATAAGGCAAAAGTTCATTTCGCTCTCTCCCTCGGACTTTCCGCGCACGCGAAAGGCAAAGTCCGGCCGCGCGGAAGCCAAGATCGGAAGCGGACTCGAAGCTCCGCGCGCCGGCCCGGGACAACTTTTCTCCGGGGCCCCTACTCTCTCCTCCAGCTGCCTTTTTCCCCCTGCGCGCTCACGCACCGCCCGTTACTTCCGGCCAAGGAGCGAGTAAACACTTTTTTTTTTATTTACGAGACTCGGCGGGCGAACGTCGGGTGTCGCGCTTTTTCGACTTTTCGGCGGGCCTGAGCACTCGTTAAAGTGTCTTTCGAAAGGCGTCAACTCGGCCCTCGCTGAAAACGCGATTAACGTCGAAATTTCGCTCCCGCCTCCGCTCGCGTTCTTTACTTTTCAAAGTTTGTCTCGGCAGAGAGGGCACATTGTTACCGGAAGTACACCCTCGTTACAAGTTGAAACATCCGAGATTTCTTTCGCGAGCTCGTGCAAAGTGTTGTTCTCTCTCTGCGACTGAATTCCAAGAAAGTATAATAAACTCGAAGCGAAAGGGGTCGAATTTTTTTTTAATTTCCCCGAAATAAAAGTCGCGCGCGCTTTCGTTCCCCGGTCCTACTTGTTTATCCGCTTATTAGCCATTGTTCATTCGGCCCCATTGTATCCCCGATTCTCGGATTAAAACGGCGCGCGAGCTGCCGAAAAAAGCGCGCGGAAAACTTATATACACCCACAGGAAGCCGGACTGCATCGGGCTCGGAAAATTTTCCTGCGGTAACAGCGCAAATAGCGCGTAAATCTCGCGGAGTTGCTTCGCTTGCGTCTCGAAGCAGCGGCAGAAAGTTCCTCGCTCTCTTTTCCCCCCCACCCCCCAATATGTATCGACGGGAGGTGGGGGGAGTTCTTCCCTTCCGACGAAAGCGAAACTTTGCGCATAATCGCACAATGGCCGCATTTGCATGGGAGCGACGAAAAGTCCGCAGGAAATGATTGCGGCCATAAAGCTCCGGCCGCGTCAGCAGAGCGAGCTTTTTGATAAAAATGCAAAAGCCAGCAGCCCCCCCTCCCCAGTCGCTGTTTCGGGAATTCCGCGCGCGAACGGAGAGTAAGACGTGTGCACGCGCGAAACGTGCATCGAATCGGCCAGGTACCTCTAAGCTACGGCCGAGCCGTGTTTTTGCGCTCGAACGTGCGACCGGCTTCTGCTTTCTTCGTCCGACTTTTTTTTTTCTCCATTCGCCCCGTCGTGTATAGGGGCGCCGAATATGGAATGCAGCGCGCGACCAGATGCACCTGAGCCTAATTTATCCTTCATTTTCGCCGTTATTTATATTGCCGCCTCCGTGACTGCAGGACGCGCTGACTTTTCGACTTTTTTTGTTTCGGCGCAATGCGCGCGGCCCGGATCCTCTGTAAAATAGAATAGAAGCGAGATTGTATTGGGGGCGAGGTTGAATTATGCAGTGGACGATGAGTCGAGCTTGTAAAAATTATATTAGATTTTTCTGCGGTCGGGTACTCTGCACGCTTTTCACCATAATGTTTATTGTTATTGTTATTCTAAAAGGGACTTCGCTTTACAGACTGAAAGCAAAACCGAAAAGTCCAAGTTTATTAAGCCCGGAGGCGAGGGTCTATTTTTATGTAAAGCACAAAATATGAATTTCATTAACTTTATTTACCGAGGACATTGTCCGGCTTTGAAAATTCCATTCGCATTGTTACTTCTTCTTTCGCCGGGCGACTCCGGCTTTTTCCAGAGCCGCCTCCGGATTTCTATATAGGAAGTGGAGTTTCGCCTAATCCGATTATTTTGATTTTTCTTTTATTGTTCGGCTCCTCTCTTCTTTTCATTACCGGGCATTTCATGACGTAGATAGAGTACGGCACTTGGCTGTTATTTTCTCAATTCGAATCAGCATTAAAATTGGATTTCAGATTAAATAACTTACCTGATACAGATATCTTTAATTGCCTCTGTCCAAAGTAGCAATTTTTCAATTATCTCCGTAATGTAGAAACGAAATAAAACCTTTAAGGTAGCTCTATAGGTACTCTCTAGTCAGTTGAGATATTAAAAAAAATTTCTTTTCAAACACTTTATTTGAACTTTATTTGACTTTATTGTCGCATGAAAAGTATTTAAAAAATATTTTCCAAATTTTTAATATCTTCTGATGTATTATTTTGTTCAATTTTGCTCGAATAAAGCATTATTAACAATAAATTTTGATAGTACATTTGACTTCGGTTATTAGGTTAACAATTATGACGTATCTTGCGATATTGTCAAACTGTATGACGTACCTTGCGATGTT
>UCOM01004461.1:0-12342 GCA_900474385.1 Ormyrus pomaceus | reverse complement strand
GATCTACGAGCCTTCTCGTGGGTGTTGTTTACAGGCGTCCTGCAGCTGCCTACCCCGATCTTTTCTTCGACTCTATAGCCACGTACGCGTCTAACTTCAAGTCGATTGTCATTACAGGAGATTTCAACATCAACTTAGCAGTGGAAGATCCGCACGCAACGCACCTCAAGGCCAGCTATGAGGAGCTTGCATTGGCGCTGGTACCATCCCTACCGACGCATCATGCTCTCACCGTGACCGGAACCTCTCACACGTGGCTGGACATCTTTCTGGTGCATGATCTGGCTTGTGTAATCGACTTCTGGAAGACTGACGTGCCTTTCATTGCCGGCCATGATCTTATTCAGATCACTATCGATGTCAGCTGCCAGCCCAGAGAACCCAAAAAGGTTTCCACTCGTTCTTTGTCGAAGATTAACACACAGGCACTTACCAATTGCTTAGCCTCTAAGCTTGAATTTCTCTCGTCATACATCACAGATGCCTTGACTTCAGCTACCGAGAGTGCTAATTCAATCACCTCCGCTGTCCTTAGCGCCTTCGACGAGGTAGCGCCTTTACGAACAATCGAGATTGCTCCGAAACGAAAGCCCTGGGTCACACGTGAAGTTAGGCACCTCATGAAACAACGCGATCGAGCGTACCGTAGGGCCACACGCACTGGTCTTATCGCTGACATCACTAGGTACCGTGAACTGAGAGCATCGGTCTCAAATCAGTTAGATACTGCAAAAAATGTACACTATGCCACTCGTCTGAAAGCATCCAAGACCCAAACAGAGAAATGGAACGAACTCCGGAAGATGGGTATACGTTCATCAGAGAAACCGTCCCCGCTTAACCATTTTTCTGCCTCGGAGCTCAATGCGCATTACGCCAGTGTTTTCAGTAGCATATCTCCTCTTGTACCTAGCGATTTGGATGCAACACTTCGAATTCCAGCTATCAACAGCACCAACACATCATGTTCCATCTTCGATCTTGAGCATGTTAGCGAAGAGACAGTAGGAAAACTGCTGGCTGCATCTCATTCTGAAGCGAAAGGAGCTGATAAAATCTCCTTGAAGATGCTAGTCATCGGTGGGCCCGTTCTACTTAGGTACATAACCTGGCTCATCAATATGTGTATTGATAAAGCCGAATTTCCTAGTTGTTGGAAGGAGGCCTTGCTCCGTCCCCTCGCCAAGGTGTCAAAGATCCAATCAAAATCTGATACGCGCCCTATCGCGCTGCTGCCGGCGGTATCAAAAATATTTGAAAGGGTGATCTTTGACCAACTCTCCACACATCTCTCCTCCTTTGGTCTTCTCGACTCGAGGCAGGCTGGCTTTAGAAAAGGCCATAGCACGCAGACTGCGCAGATAGGAGTACTCGACGACGTACGACGTGGCATCGACAAAAGGATGATTTCTTTTCTATTATTCTTCGATTTTTCTAAAGCCTTCGACACTGTTCCACATGCTCGATAATTTTATTAGACTTTTGAAGAAATTGCGGACCATGCATTGCTCTGATAATTTTATTAGACTTATGTACACATATCTCGCCCATAGGAAGCAGGCTGTATTCGACGACCTCGGTAATGCCTCAGAATGAATCTCTGTGAATGCTGGAGTCCCGCGGGGCAGTGTGCTTGGTCCGCTCTTATTCTCGATATATATTAACGATCTATCCATGGTTTTGAATTACTCAAAGCACATGATATACGCAGATGACACGCAGATATACCTCTCTGTCGCCCCATCAGACTCTCTTCGGGGAGTTGACCACATCACTCGTGATGCAAACGCTATTGCAGTTTGGGCGAAAAAAAATGGTCTGGAATTAAACTTTCAAACGACTAAGGCCATGATCATGGGCAGTGTCGCCTACATCGCTTCTCTGGATCTACAAACGTTGAAAAAGGTTCGTGTCGAAGGAACCGATCTTCCCTATGAGAAGTTGGTTAAATCACTGGGCCTCCTGATAACCCCGACTCTCAACTGGGCCCCTCACATCAATGTCATTCTCAGACGCGCACACAGATCACTGAGAAATTTGAGGCAACACGCCAAAGCACTCTCACGTAAGATTCGGAAGGGGCTTGTAAAGAGCCTAGTGCTCTCTTACTTAGATTATATGTGTGCAGTCTACCATGACACCGATAAAGCGCGTAACCTGCGTCTTCAGCGCTTGCAGAATGCGTGCGCTCGCTTTGTTATTGGAAACATTGGTCGACGTGAGCATGTTACACCACACAGGCTCAATCTCGGTTGGCTAACAGTGAAACGGAGAAGGGAATTTTTCATTGGCACCACGGCATGCAACATCTTAGCTCACAACAACCCTTCTTACATATCGGAGTACTTCTTCAGGCTCAATGTCGATGTTGTTGTCAGGTCTTCGACACGTCTGCCCCCGCGTGAGCTGACGTATTCACCGATAAGAACGGCAGCGATGAAAGGTTCCTTCCTGATTTCGGCATCTGACCTAATCAACACGCTTCCCCCTCCTTCGTTTTTGCCTTCCGAAGCTGTCAACTTTAAGACCTCACTGTACTGCGCACTACTCGAGCGTGACCGCAGCGATTGGCTACAGAAAAATATCTAGCGGACTTACATTCAGACCGCTAACTGCGTGCGTTGTATAGTTGTGATTCAAACTCTGTTGTAATGCAATGTGGAACACACCCGTTTTCGAGGTTTTTGTTTTTGTTTATGTATTTTATTGTACCATATTTTATTGTATTACACTTTGTACTGCTTAGTGGCCAGATAGGGTTTTACCCCAAGGTCCCAATAAATTTTATTCTATTCTATTCTATTCTCTCACTCTCACAACCTGGGCCGACTTCGCTAGCCGTCGACCCGCGCTTACGAAGCAGCCTTCACGAGGCCCTGAAATGCGCGCGTACGCGACGCTGATGCTGGCTCGGTCGCGGGAACAAAATAAAAACAACCTCTGTCCGTCGTACTCTTTCGCTGTCTCCGTCGTTGCCCGCAAAGTCGCTTCCACTCGTCGTCACCTCCGTCCTCTCGTTCGGGCTCGGTGACGTCCTTTCTCTCGTCGTCGTCCTCTCGCCCCTCGTCGTTGTCTTCTCACGTACAGCTCTCTCTCTCCGACCTCTTCTTGCTCCGGTCGACCTGGACTCCGTCGTCCTTGCTGCTGCTCGTCCTCGCACCACTCCTAATACCACGCACACGCTCCTCCTTAGCACCTCACTCCGCTCCTAACTCCGCACCTAAGGGCGAGACTCTCGCACCTTCTAACACCACCGCTCTCCCTAAAACGACCGTTCACGTCGACGATCCGGAACGAACTCTCTAACAGCCCGCCGAAAACTCGCGGGCGCCGTCAAAACGCGCGGCGCTGCCACGTCTTTTCGCGCGCTCGCCATCTCACTGGTTTAGATGCATCGACCGTGATCCACACACGTCTTTCCACTACTCTTTCCCTCTCACACGCGTCTAACAGGGACAATGCCCCTGCCGCGCTCGCTTTACACATACACCGCTCTACAACAATGCTCGGTTTTCAATTATTTTAATAAACGCTGGTTCGCTGCCGAATCTTCTCTCTCTTTCTCTATCTTGCTCGCCTCTCCGCTGCATTACCTTTGCTTCTCTCTCGCGTTGCTTAACCATTTCTTTTCTCTCTCACGCTCTCTCCTTAGCTCCTTGGTTCTCCGCGTATACAAAGGAAAGAAACAAAATCTTTAATAATTTTGTATTAATTTCGGAGAGCCAGGCAGCTTCTCTCCACTCACTCTCTCCCTCTCTCTTTTCTCTCCGTCCTCTCTCAACTCATGTGACGTACACCGTCACAATATTTAACAATTATTAAAATATTTGAATAAATTGTGATAAAGTTTCCACTGAAATATTTCTAAAATCTTTATTAAATGTTACAGTAAAGATTTTGTTAAATATTTTCTGAATTATTACTTTGAAATGTTACGTATCCTTACTGATTAGTGAAGGTTTACTAAAAGATAACGTAAATATTTCTCAAAGTATGTCTTTAAATTAAGTTTTAAATCTTTTATGAAATAATTTTGGGAATATTCCAGTATTTCAGAATGTTCCAGTGGAATAAAAAGAAATTATTTAAAGTTTTCATTGGATAATTTCTAAAATATTCATTAAATATTACAGTAAAGATTATGTTAAATATTTTCTGAATTATTGTCTTGTCCCATACCGGACGGATTGTTTTCGGGAAGTTTAAGAAATATTATATCCCTACCGATATGTGAAATGCTTCTGGAATGTAATATAAATATTTCATGAAATACTGCATTAGAATACTTTATAAATATTTTATAAAATATTTCATGAAGCCTTACATGAATATTCCGTAGTTAAGTGTAATATCCCGTCGTAAATGTATAATTCCATGGGTCATATTCCTGCGGAATCTTCCGAAATATTCCACTAATTTCTTTCGGCCTGTGTTAGAGAAGTTATTTTACGCTCTGGTTCGCCTCTCTTCGTTTCTCTCATTTTTTTGTATTTTTGACATTTATTTCTATATTTAAAATTATCAATATTATCATATAAGATGAATATTAATATTGTGCAATTTTTATAGGTGGCGGAACTGGGTCGATAGAAGATGGTGGTTGGAGTCAGCCTGTAGGTAGACCTAGACAATATGCAGTTGAAACAGCGAAATTGAAAAACAAACCGGTAAGAGCTACTACTATTTTTTATTAAACAAACAAATTCATAAGATGTTCAAGAATTTGCTAATTACTCTTTTATTGTCAAAGGTATGTATGTACTTAAAGTGAAAAAGTTAAATAAAACAGTTATCAAATCTAATATGAATCACTTCATATTGATTTTGACCTCCTTCTGCAGTATACTTGGATTTTACTGATAAATAATTACCAGTATCGTCCGTTTAGTATCAATAAGGTGAAATAAATAGCGATGATTTTTCTGTCAAACAACATTTTTTTTTATTTTAAAAATATATTTATAAAATCGCAGTTCTTTTCAAGGCAACTAAAAAATTAATATTAATTAATGCTAATACTAGCAATATTATTTAAGCTGTTCAAAAAGTATGAATACCTCTGAATAACTTTTCAAGGTTACATCTCCAAAAAAATGGTTCAGACAAAAATTGCAGGGTTTGGTCCAAGGAATCAATTGATAACCTTATCTTTCACCTCAAGGTCATTTTTGCAGGTCATTTCAAGGTCAACTTTTAATTTTGCTAAAAACCTTTAACCCCCCGAGGTCACTTTCGCGAAAAGTCAAATACATATCTGAACGTAAAATTTTCCGATCTTTCTATTTCCAAAATGAAAAATAGGGATATCCATTTAAAAAAAAAAAAGTTGACCTTGAAAGAATCTTCAACCTGCGAAGTTTTCAAGGGTATCCATACTTTTTGAACACCTTGTAGAATAGATTAAAGTAAAGCATAATGAAATTTTTGAAAATAACGGAAAATAAATATATTTCTTTAAATTATTTGACTTCACTAGTTCGCAAAAAAATTGGAGTTTTAAATTTTTTAAATTTATAAATATAATCAAAATTTTTCAATGTCGTAACCGGTGGTTTCATGAATTCCAAGAACATACCAGAAAATCGCGTTTTTTAATTGGTCTTAGAAGCAAATACACTTTTAAATATCTGAATGTATTTCAAGAAATTTATTTTTGTATGAAAAAATGTAAAAAAAAACACTTCGGATATTTAGTAGTCATGTAAACTCGAAAAAAATCATCGAAAAAGTGGTTTTTAATTTTTTTGACCCCCTTCCACCAACTGAAATAATCTGAAAAAATTCACACACATTAATTTTAACACAAAAATGATTTCAGAATTTTTTCGAAGTTCCTGATATTTATATACAATTTCAAATTTTTAAATAGCCGCCTAAATTCGAATTTGACTCCAATCATTTTTTGAATAGCACCATTTTATAGATCTTAAGAAAACCTATAATTTAAAAAAAACTTCGTGTTACGTTGAAAATTGACGGAGATATGGTGAAAAAACAAAATAAAAACAAAGCGACGTCCCATTGGGCTCCTAATGGATCTAGGGGTCTGAAAATTTAGGTCAGTTCATAACTTCTGATGACGGAAAGGTCCAACAAGTCCGAATAATGATTTCGCTAAGGGTAGTTTTTACGTGCTTACCCGGCTGGGCTCTTTATCCACATTTACGTAATACTGTAAAACAATTTTTGATCCATGTTCCCTGCGGAAAAGAATATATGGAATCTCCTTGTATGGATAAAATTTCCAAAAAATGTATGAAATATTTCTCGAAAAATTTTAATGACAAAACCAATTTTCAAACAACGAGATATCCAGTCTATAAGCGGGTAAACGTTGGTGAAGAAGTAAATTGCGAAGGTAATCATTGCAATAAAGTAGCTTATGGCCGACTTTTTGCTCCATATAATCCTTATTTGTTATTAAAATTCAATAATCACATTAGAAGCAAAAAGTGTTGGTGAAAATACAGCATTAAATAAAATTGGTGACATTAAAATTGGCGTTGACCGTGAGTTTCAAAATCAATTGAAAGTCAACTTAAATTTTTCAAATAGAACCTCCTAGATTTGATCATGTATTCTGCAAGAGCGCTAAATTCTGCTTTAGAATAGAATTATTAGAGGGTCGATTGACCCTAGCGGTCATCTAAAAGTCAAATTTCTTTCCCGAACTTTTCAGGCTGGATCTCGTCAGGATAACTTATAAGAAAAATAATTACCTTGAGCTTCACCTTGCTAATGGAATTCTTCAGCCTAATACGTATTCTTTGTTGAAGAATTCGTTTTTGTTTGTGAATAACAGATTACGAGAAGAACAGCAACCACAACAGCAGAGATATGTAGAATCAATCAGTACAATAACAACTACAATTAAAGAAACAAATTACGACCACAATAACAAATACAACTAATACGGAAGCATCAACACCAACAATAACATAAGTTTTCGTCTTCATTAAAGACATTTTAGGATTTTTCTTATCGATATTTTATAATTTCCAATGATCAAAAAAAACCAACTAAATTATTTATAGTAGCATATAATACCCTACCAATGAAGTCAGATTCCAAATTCACTAAAAAATTCCATTGGATAAATTGATTACCTAAAATAAAACACATAATTGCCGTTCTTCAATTAGAAAATACAATTTTGAGTATAATTTCTTGAAGAAACCTCATTTACAGACTATAGGCTTGTTTCTGCAAGACTCATTTTTACGAATTCACTGAGTTATGTACAGGTGTGAAAGAGACAGAGATATACTCACATCAGTGGCTTACGGCTTATTGATTTTTAGGTTAGTACCGTGCAAGAGCTCGTGTGGCTTCAACCAAAAACCGTAAAATCATAATAAAAATTAATGTTAATTTTTCAAATGGAGACTTAATGAAATTATAGTAGTTGATTGCGTACATTACTGTAAATAAAAATTATATTTTTTTGTTAGGGTAGGGCCTAATTAGCCATAATCTAAATCCAACCAGAAAAAATGCATAAGAATAATTAAGAGCTATTATTCTCTACAGGCTAGAGTCATGCACGAAATATTTAAATTCAATCTAGTATGATAAACATAATTAAAAGCAGAATTTTTTGATCAGATTAGACTTGACAATAAATTCATTGCCAATAATGGGAAAGTCCCGTTTTCAGTTATATATATATATATTTTTTTATCAGGTTAGGGCCTGATTAATTGTTTCGTCAATTTCCAATAATGACTTAAAACAATTAAAAACTAAACTTCGCACAAAGTTAAGGGAACACCTAAATTTTGCGTTAAGAAAGCACCGACTTTAAACCAGCGTAACTTTGGCGAGAACTGACCTATAGAAAGACCGATAAAAAAGCAAATTAAAGGTCTTTCTTTCAGCTCTTAGATACCATACATTGTTTTTTTCTTAACTAGAAATTTAATGCTCCTATATAGCAATACACAAAATTGCACTAAAATTTGATAACCATGCATCCATTTTCTCAGTTCACACGAGTTTCAGTAATTTTTTTTTTACTTGTAAAATATTGCTTCATAAACTTTAACTCTTTAGCTTTAATTTTATTTTTTGCGAGCCTAATTTCGATTTTTTTTACTGACATCGCTGTTTAAAGAAAGACAATGAAATTAATCTTCAAAAGGCTGTATGGTACAGTCATTTGCAAAAAAGCAAATTGAAGATTTTATATCCGCCTTTACTGAAAAATTATTGCAATCATTTTAATTTCTTGATTTCACTATGAATTTTATGGATTTTAATTTGCCAAAAATGTTAATAATTAATCGGGTTAGGAACAACATTCCGTAAACCCATAAAAACTTCGAATTTAAGTGGTCCCAGTGGATATTTTAATACACACACTGTATCCTTTAAGATCCATTTGGAATTTTTCAATTTTATTGATAAATGGCTGAGATATTGAGCTTAAAATCTCTTGTAAAATAATGCCCTTTGGTAGGTAAGCCCTTTTGCACCAATTTTTTGGTACAATGACATTTCTACTAAACTTTACTGCGAATCCACTTAAAATACAATAGTCATACTCTGCCGAACCCAGGGGCAACGACGCGGACATGGTGGCCACTGTCCCTATTTTATTCATTTTTTTTTTTTTTTTTTTTAAACAGCGATATACTAGTCAAAAAAATCTAAATTAGGCTCGTAAAAAAACAAAATTAAAGCTTAAGTGTTCAAGTTTATGAAGGAATATTTTAAAGTACAAAAAAAATTTTGTAAAAAAAAATGAAAAATAAAAAATAAATAAAAAAAAAATATTTTTTTTTTCTCATTTCTGGAGCCAAATAATTTGCCGTGAACTATAAATCGCAGGAGCAGCAAAAACATACACGGCAAGAGACCACTTTAAAACGATAAACGTCATATGGCCTTTAATTTAATATCACAGGTACGTCCAAAAGGGCTGATTATTTGGTCTTCTGCCGAGTATCCTGTTCCTCTTCCTTTTTTCCTGCGAAGGCCCATAGGCGTAAGATACCTAGACTGCGCGTCAGCGCAAGGGTCGTACAGCTAAAGAAGGTAACCACAACCACAAGGAACAAGAACGAATAACTTAAGCTGTGTGTCGCTGTGTGGATCTTGTGTGTTAATCTATACAGCATAGTATAGTCTGGTGGATACACAAGAGCATACAACGACACACAACTCGAGTCGATTCTTCTTGTTCCTTGTGGTTGCGGTTACGTTTTTTTAGCTGTAAGAGCCCATAGGGAGGGAGGTGTCAGATTAGAAAGAGAGAAACTACATTGAACTTTCTTTCTCGTATTCCGCACTAAGCAGGTTAGAATGAAATAGATAACCTGTTCATTAATATTTTCAACGTAACGTATAATCTATGAACATACGGTATGTCTATGGCATTGGCAACTATACGATTCTAAAAACAGCTCTGGTGGCAGGCTTCCGAACCGAAAAACCGGTCAATCAACCGGTTGAAAAACGAGTTTTAAATTTCTCGCTCCACATTCCTTGTTGCAAAATACTGAGAAATACTCATAAAATCTTTTTGGATAAAATTAAGGTCTAAAAATTTTCTTTTAGCTATTAGCCATGTATTATGTCATTAAAGTGGAAAATCACTCAAAAAATCGGTATAAAAACAAGTATAAAATTTTTGTTTCACATTTCTGTTTTCTAAAATAGTAAAAAGTACTTATAATGTCTTTGTGGATAAAATAAAGGTCAACAAAATGTTTTTTAGCAGCTTGTGACGCGCTATTAATTTCCATTTGTATTCAATTAAGAATTCGACACCGCGCGTCAAACCGGACGAACTCCGGCGCGCTGAGCCTAGTCCGGCACGGAATGTGGAGGGTTTCGCGAAGTGGAATAAAACCGTTTCGTTACAAGCTCTTAGCCACGTAATAAGTCATAAAAGTGGAAGACCAGCCAAAAAATCTGTAGAAAAACGGGCTTAAAATTTATTGTTCCGTATTCCTTGTTTCTGAAATAGTGAGAAGTACTTATAATGTATTTTTAGATGAAATAAAGATAAAAAAAATCCTTTAGCAGTTCTTAGCCACGTATATGGCAAAAAATAAAAAAAAATGATTTTTATTTTTTTAAGAGGTGTCCACCACTTTTAAAAATCTTAAAAAATTGAAGGAAGTAGTTTGGCATAATATATGCAATATATAATTTTTTCAGCGAGGTACTTGTCTTATTTTTTTTTAGTGCAATTTGAAATTTCCAAACGTATATCTATATATATGGTGGCTGTTACAAAAATCTGAAAAAATTTCAGATTTTTTTCAGATTTTTGTAACAGTCACCATATATTGAGTTTTTCAATATCTTTAGTTTGCGCAGAAATCCGTCAAAATTGACCGACTGGATCTCGTTATATCGCCAAAAAATATTTTGCATTTTTGCCATTAGGAGGCATCCCTTACGAGCTAGAGGGCTAAAACTTTCAGGAAATTTTTATTTTTGTATGCCCTACACGATGATATTTTTTTATAATGATTGGTTTAGGGGCATTTTTCACTATCTTATCTTGCTACGCCCTTTGGTATATAGGGGTTTCTAGGCTTGCTGGTCACAAATCTAAGATCTGATTTGTAAGATGGCGGATCCAATATTGCGGATGTTATATAGCAAAACTTTTTAATTTGATTGAATTCGAACTCAAAACTCTATCTATAAGTTTTTGGAGTAGCCGATTAGGAATCTGATAACGGATTGTTTTCAGTTTTCATTCAAAATATGTTGCGAATCACTTTTTATTAATAGTAAAGCAACTAATTTTGGTTCTTTGCAAGCAACAAATAAATTTATTATGTAGCGTATCCGTCTCGACACAAGTGCCTGAGTGTTGATTAATTAAATCAAGAGGTTAAATAAGAGTAAAATAGTCTAAATAAATCGAGAATTCAATTCTATATAATGCTGCTACACTAATCGTAGCGTATACGTTGATTTTACTGTGCTGCGCTTGCTTATACGTCACACAAAGTATTGGCGCTTCGACTTCGCTGCTCTGCGCTGCGCTTGGCTTTACGTCACGCGATGACGTCAAGCCGTATCGTAACTAGTATGATTGACTACTTCAAATGTTGTAGACTCAGATAATTATTAGATCCTTTAAAATTTAGATGTTATATATCTATAATATACTAGAAGTTGATGAGAGCTGAATTTTATTTATTTATTTATTAACCGTTTTATTCTTTATTTCCAAATTAATTGAGCATATAAATCAACACAAAATTATTTCAGTGAATAGTTCAGATTCTATTTATTTAATTAATTCGGCATGAAGTCAATTTTTTCAAATCGATATTTCTATAGTTAATTATTTTACCAAAGAAAATGGCGGTGTATATTTAAATGAACTTTTAAATATTTTAAACACCCTTTATTTATTTATTTTATAAACACCTTTTATTTATTGAGATTAATTATAACAATACAAAATCAGATCTACGAATTATACTTACCAATCAATGGTCTTCCAAGTAATTACGCTCGCCAATAGATTATTTTAAATATACGCTGCGCTCGACTTACAATTAATGTTATGCGTTCAAGTAGAGTCAGATGCCTGCGAAATAGCTGATACTTGTATCTCGATCTGGTAGCTCGACTCGGGTGCGGTTCTGCGTCTCTGCTTCCCTGAAGAAGGTGTTCGTTGTCCTCTCGATTTCCAATCGAACTCTGAATTGAAGGTTGTTTTCCTGATATATTCCTTTCTTGCCGTTATTCTTCCGATATCTCTTCAAGCTTCTTGGATTTCCTGGATTTGTTGATCTCGGCTCTGGATTTCTCCTTGGTGGTGGCTCTTTTATTCTTAATAACTACTTGATAATTGTTACAATAACTAATTTAGGAGCTCACGGTAAATACTCGTGGCTATTAGTTTGACTGATAACGCCAGTCAAAAACGAGCAGCCTTCCGGTATGAAACTGCGGACAAGCCACGTCAATACTTTTTCGAATATGTATGACGAATGATTCCCAATAGAGTTCCTTGTCTTATAATTATTTTATCGATAAAAAATCGGTAATACACATGATTTTTCGCGTTTATATCATACTTCGCAAAAAAATTAAGAGAACACCTAAAGGGTCTAGTCGGATTAGATAGTGAAATCGGCCCTTGACGATTTTTTAAAACAAATTACACCATCTTGTTAGGGAGGGAATGACTAAAATCTCTAAATTTTCACACCCGTAAACCCATTAGGGACCCTATAAGGCCCTATTTAGTGATTTTTGTTTTTTTACGATATTTCGGTCAATTTTTGAGCTATGAAATAATTTTTTTTTTCAAATTGTAGCTTTTTTTAAGCCCTACAATCTGGTATTTATTAAAAAAAATTTTGC
>UCOM01004460.1:0-12337 GCA_900474385.1 Ormyrus pomaceus | reverse complement strand
GGGGGGGGGGGGGGGGGAGGGAGTCGGAGAGATTTGCGGGGATAAAGAAAGAAGGTTAAGTAGACGCGGAATGGCAAGAGAGCCGCCGTATAAAGAGGAAAAGTGTTGATGGCAGGGTGCATCGGCAAATGGTCGTTCGCATTCGGGATATACTGTGCCCCGGCTATGAGCGAGCATTGTCAATGGGATGTGCAAGGATTTTTTTTTTCTCCTCTCGCTTCGACAGTTCCGAGGATCTCTTTAACTTTTAGGTACGCTCGCAAGGCGAAGCTGTTTTCCGGCTTTTACGGCTGTTTACTAAATTTGATTATGCTACTGGGAGTTAGTTTGAAATGGTGCGTAGGGAGGAGAATTTGCGAAAAGTTTATGGTTCTTTAACTGTTTCTTTTCAACTAAATATGCGAAAAATGTATACATTTAGAGACTACGAAGCTTTTTTAAAGTTTAATAAATTCCGAGGGATAAAGGGCTTTATTTTGCTTTAAAATTATCACTCTTATTTATTTCAAAGTTATCCGTTCTTTTGAATATAAAACAAGAGTGTTGCGACAGCTCTTTACTTTTTCAAGATTTAAAAAAAGAGAACGATGTTAATGTACTTTGTTAGCAGTAAAAGGGTCGTTTCACTTTTATCTTATAACAAAAGTTTTTGTAATAGGTTAAAAACTGATGTTTTACACGAAATAAGTAAAAGCAGGTTACTATGGCTCTGATGGAATATGCACATGAAAAAGGACACTTACGTTGTGCGTTAAAATGAATAGCTTATCGGAAAAACTTTAGAGAGCTTAAAAAATGATTTTCAAAGTACGTGACAAAAAAGTTTTCAACTTTTCTCATTTATCTACGAAAGTATTACAACTTTTTATTAGCGAAGTGATAAAATAATAGATTGATATGGTGATTATATAAGACGTTTAAATACATGTTTTAAAGAATATTGGCAAATGTCTTAGAAGTTATATTAATACTTTAATACACCAAATGAGTATACGTTTTTAAAATTATTACAGTTTTCTGAAAAACAATAGTTTTAAAATTTTTCCTACTTATTTTTGATAAGTAGAACGGATAAAAAGATAGTTTTAAAAAATTTTATTTACATATTTTAGATTTCGCTTTTTGCTAATAAAAAGCTGTTCTTATTAAACATAAAACGTTAAAATTTAATATGTCAATTTTTTTTATTATTTCTCTGAAGTATTATAATATTTGATCTTTTAATTGCAATTAAGATTGAAATAAAAAATTTAATCGAAAGAATTACACAAACTTTCCCCCCTTCACCCCAACGGTTCATTCGAAATTTGCAAAGCAGAATTTTGTTTAATGTTGTTCGAACCCATCGAGGCTCCTAACCGATATTGTGTAAAGTTATAATAGAAAACAATGTCATCTAGGTTATCTGAGTAAGCTGGTATTCTCATTGATTGAGAGAGCGGAATGGTGCAGCTATTTAAAGAATTTTTTTTTATCTCCGGCAGAATTATTGCGAGAGAGCGAAAAATCCAGTTCCCTCCGTTGCCTGGCCCGACGAATCCTCTGCGAAACGAGTTAATTAAAATCAGCAGCGATACGATTTCACCATCTTCTCCCGAACTTTTTTCCCCTCGGCCTTTCTCATTCAAATACGATCTTTGCTCTGCAGCGTTTATTGGCGAATTTCGTTCTCTACTCGATTTAGCCCAGCAGTGGCGATTTCGATAATCGAGCACGTCCCCTTTTAACCCGGTTTTTATTAGAAAAATCTTCGATATCATTTTAAGTTTGCTCTCGGTACAATTTTTATCGTTTGTCTTTTCGGACGAATATCTGAAATTCAATTCAGATTTCTCTATTTGTCGGTTGATAATTGTCGGCTCTTATTTATGGAATTGCATTAGCGAATTGAAAAAGGGAGGGTATTCGATCGATTATTGAATTGCATTTTTGTTTACTTTAAAATATTTTAGTAAAGCATGAAATGCTAATTGTAAATAAAGATGTATTCACAGAAATACGTTTATTTTCTGTTAATGAACTTGCGTCATACAAATAAAATTCCTTTCTCGCTGATATAAACATGTTAATGCGCTATTTAACGGTGCGTTCGTAAAGTTTTACGTTTATCATGAATTAATGGATGAAAGATCCTCTTATTTAAAATGGCTACAAAATCGCACTTTTATTAATCTCTTAGCATTGTTTGTAAAATATCTATGTTTTTGTCGATAAAAATCCATTTAATAAAGCTTGGTAGTTCGATTCTGCTGAAAACTACGATTTTGGTAAAAACTAATAAAAATGCTCCTGCTAGTCTCTGCTTGAAATATGTTTATTTCTTAAACAATACGTTAATCAATTCCAAAAAATCCATTTATTTTACTTTTTGTTTTTACAATGCACGCTTTTAATCTTCCTGAACGAACAAACAAAACGATAAGTTCAAACAATCCTTAAACTGAATATTTTTCATAATATCTCAAATCTTTTCATTTTATTGAGTTTTCATATTGATTATATTATATTTTGCCAACTGATCGCAGATAAGAATTACTCCATAAGCATGAATTTTCAAAAGTTCATTTCGCTAACAATTCCTCAGTAGCACGAATACGTCATGCGTGTTTTTTAATCTTTCGACTTCAGCGGCGATCCTCAAGATAATCTTACTTTTCTTTTTCTGCGACTTATCGACGACCCGCATCTCGCGCGTTTTAAAAATCGATTCTTCACGTGAGAAAACTACTTTAGTAAACGCTAATATTTTTCTGATAAAAAAACACGTCGGCTACTTTAGCGTTAAATTATCAATTTCTATGAAAAAAAATTATTTTAATTTAGAATATCAATAACTATGATCTGTAAAAATTTCAAGCCATTTTGTCAAATAATTTGTGAGTAAAAAATTAAAAACTAAAAAAAAATCAGTTTTCTATGTCTATAGCAGTAGTTCAACAAGCATCAGGATCCAACCCCATTGAGTCTGGTACAGTTATATTTTTAAGAAAGTACGGCACCAAAATAGATGATATGGGCGATTATCGTGCTATCGGTTTAATTAGTGAAGTTTTTGAGCAGAATAATGAACTCACATTTTTTTCTTTCAGATAAGTTCTTGATGTAAGTATGAACCATCGATTTGAATGTTATAGGTTTTAGAAATTAATATTTTGTAAATAAAACAAATAAACTTTATTTCATAAAAAAGATAAGGCGTGTATGAATAGTGTGTACGTAGCTTTTATTGTGAAATGAAAAAAAAAACGATTCAAGTAATCAGATAATATGTGAAAGATATGAGATGAAGTTATATAAGCATGATCTGACCGCATTCGGTCTTCATCTACTTAACTGCATTTATTTGAATCTACAAGCTTGCATTAATTTTTATCTACTTCAGCTTTTAATATAGATTTATTTTACTTTTTTATTTTAGTAATTGTTTTTAAAATTTTTTGAGTAATAAATTTGAATTCTGATATTTCGATAATTTAAAAAAAAATTTAGATTTTTAGCACTAGTTAATATCTAAAACGTATTATCACTTTTAGTTAAATTGTTCAAATCGACTGAAAAATGGCCAATGAAAGATCTTTTCAATCACCCAACAATTAATGAAATTTTTAGTAATAAATTTAAAGCGCACGCTTCGAAATTTACGATATCTCAACATTATTAATGAAGTATTCACTAAAGACAGCAAGAAATAATGATTCAGAATTCTAGGAAACTACCTCAATATTAGAAGTGCAGCTATCCCAGAAATATAAACGATAATATCGTTGACCAATATAAAATATTCCGCATGATTGCATGCATTATTAATAAAGATATTTGGACGAGCTCCAAAGTAGTTTCGAAGAGCACTTTCCGACTGAACTACCGTCAAACAAAATCTCCGGCTCCTCAGGTATCCGCGTAATAATAGATTCGAGATCGTAAACTCGCGCACTTCTGCGAGAGCGTAACTATGTATATCTCTGGATATAAGTTAGCCCCGTACCCTCTTTCTGCAGTTCCCTCGCGCGGCGACACTATAAACAGATTCTTATTTCACACGTCCGCGGAGCGAATGGCCGCCGCTGCTAAAAGTCGCTGCGCGAACTTTAGGAGGCCGTTACGTTGATGGCGATGCGACCCTTTCGACGAATGAGATTTCGCTGTTAGAGAAACGGCAAGCAGCTGTTGCGATCGAACGGGATATCCGACAAATGCTTGTTTGGAAGAATAGTGCCTTTTTTACAGGTGGATCTTGCAGCATTGAGATTTAAAGTACGGCAGTTTTGATGGGCTTTTCGCAAAATAAACATTTTCAAGTATTGAATATTACTTTTTCCGGTTAAACATCTTATAATAGAGGAGAAACAGGCGAATCTTTAATACAAAAAACTTTGAAAAATTTCATGTCAAACGCCAAATCGTTGCAGATTTGAAAGCGCGAGACGACAACTTGCCATAAAATCCTTTCCACCGTTTAGTAAATTGAGAAGTAGGTCCTCGTCCCGTTGCTTTTTACGCTTGCGGAAAATAGCCCGACAGTCAATTCTCTTAATATGACGTGAAATTTTACTTCCACTACTTTTACAACGGGGCCGTAAATCTCATTGCATTAACCCTCGCGAGCTGCGGCGGCGGCGGGGGCGACGACGGCGCATACAGTTGCCCCAAAAAACTTTCAAAGTATCCTCTCTCCTGCATTATCAGCGGGGAAGTTCAACGCAACAGGTCGAGGCTCGACGACGTCGGCGCGAGGAGAAAGAAGGGGGAAAATAAAAGGCGCCTTATTTTGCTTGACGCGGCGCTCTCGCGTTAATTAATGGTCTGAATCGTATTTTCGAATGAAAGCCCTTCTACGGAGGGAGGGGGGCGGGGGGATAAAGGAGCCCGAACGAAAACCCAGGGATCTTTCTTTATTCGCGAGGCGCGCAGTTGAATTTTCGCGAGAGCGAATGGAAGCGCTCCCCCTCCTCCCCATCCTCTCTCGTTTTATTACAATAATTGGATTGCTTTTCACGATGGGTGTCTGCTTATAGCCTCGTAATTCGTTCAGCTTCTTTTACGATGGTTCAAAAAGCCCGTCGGAACAATGGAACCAATTGCCATTTGCTCATTGTAACGGGTGCAGTCTGATTCTTTTAACCTTTTTTCCTTGCTTTCTATTCTTTTATATTTTCTTTTCCGCGGGATTTCGCGTGGAATATAAAACTCCTGCTGTCAAATTTGTCATCGCTGATAGAGCCTTAATTTATGGATGATTTAATACTGTTTTATACAGATTTATTCGATACTATAAATCAATGAATGGAACTCTATTTTAATATTCTTAAATCTGAAATACATGTAAAGCTTGAGTAATGATCTGATTTCGTCTATTCAATGCTGCCCATATTACATTCCGCAATAATAATTAGAAATACCGGTATGTAAACTGAATTAATCAGAGTTAATCCGCAGTTATATTCATTGCTTCAAATCTAGAGTTCATAGTTTGATTACTAAATATTAGTCTGTTAAATTTTTTTATCGAATTTGTTATTTTAATTTTATGAATAAAAAAAATTCAATTACAACGTTTCGTTGACTAATGTTGTTCAGGCTAACGACGGTAAGTAAACTGCCACGTTATATTTAATAAAATTAATTAGAGTTGAGCACAGTTTTATTTGATTATTCACCTTTTCTCCAATATTTCCTCATGTACGCGTCGAAACTCTTTCTCTTTCTCTCTGCGTTGATGCTCCAATTAGTATTATAAAATAGAGTTCCATGCTGTCTTTTCTCTTTTTAAGGTTTATAATGTAACTTGTTTTAAAATTCGTTAGCATTAATTGACTATTGAATTTTCACCTAACTAAAAACTAATTAATTTAACACATATTCATCGCAGCAAAAATTAGTTTTACTTTTATATTCTAGAAAAATGTTTTATCGGGACAGTTTGACTCATTGTTTAATCAGGGTTCCTTTTGTGCCCCTGAAAAAGTTTACTTCCCATTGTGCCTCGACATGAATATCCGATTTCTCAGCGTTCCGTCCCGTTACAGAAGCGATTCAGAAGCGAAACGAAATGCATGTAACGTGGTTTTATCAGTGTAATGGACTCGACGTCGTCCGCTACGCTTCGCCAAAGTAATCTCCACTGCGGGCAATTGAAATGATACGTAACGCAAAACTTTGACATCGTTATTGACCGCCTCAATGGCCCCACGTAACAGTTTATAACTTTCACGAGGAATCCATACAAGTGCCTATAACGAACACACAAGCCAAGTCTCAACTTCAATAATTAGAGTTGGAATTTAGTTATTGGCAAGTTTAATCTCGATGCTTTACGTAGTTTTACCTCAATACGTAATAATCGCCCTGTTTCTGATTACTAATTAACCTATGATTGTTCGAGGAAAGAAGGATTTCCCGTTCAAGTGAGCATTATGCTCGTTAAACTTCAAATTATATGCGTAATTGTGTTTGATGGATAAACGTCTATTCGAATTGACTTTTAATGAGCGAATTATAGTATTTGGATTTGATAAGTAGTGTAGGAAATTGTTCCTAAATACAAACAAAATGTTAAACAAATTCCTTTAGCAGCCTGTGTAGGAATAAATTAACGGTGCGTTAACCCATTATACTAATCAGACATTTTATTTCTACGTTGCCTCATCAAGATAATAGCCCACCAACAAACACTCAAAATATTTTATAAAGCCTACCACGGCAGTTCCGCAAGTCACCCGTTTCTTTCTCCGCAAAACTGTCAGAACTCCCCGAATCAGACTAATTAAACGCAAATTACAAAGCCGGACCTATTAATTTAGCAGCTGTTCGCGACACAACGGGCCAAAGGGAAAAAAAAGGCCTTCCCTCGCTTTGGCAAAAATCGCTAAAACCCCCGGCATTGTCCTCATCGCTCAGGAGGACAGAAGGTAAATTAAATTTCATCCGTAACATCTCTCTTGCCGGGGATCTTCGCTCATATTTCACGTCCCTTTTCCCGGGCTTTAGATTAGCGACATTGCGCAGATTGTTTAGCTTAGATACGCCGGGAATTTTTTCGCCGCTTTGTCGAGCAACAGAAACTCCTCGGCGGCGCGCATCGCGTGTCCCGTTTTCCTCGCTCCGTCTCTCTCTCTCTCTCCCTCTCTCTCGGAATCGGACAAAAGCTGCCTTTTGTTTTCCGCGCTTTCGTTTCGTCACAATGTGTGCACACGCCCCTTTGAACCGGCAAGAGAGAAAGAGAGGCGCGCTCTCTCTCTCTCTCGCGTTTTGAAATCGGGACTATTGGCGCTTGATACAGGTCAGCGATAGGTAAAAGGAAAGGTAGCAACAACAAAAAAAAAAAATATTGATGGCTGACTCTCCTCCCTCTCGTCCTCTCGGCGAACGAGCGAATCAGTCGCTGTGTAAACGAATAGCTCGAAAGTGCGGAAGGAAATGGGAGAAAAAAAGATTATTCGGCTGGAATTTTAGTTTGACGCTCAACTAGACGTTGTGAGAATATTTCGCCCTGTAATAGTTTTCGAGAGATCTGCCGTCGTTGGAAGCTTGAAAGATGCGCGGCTGCTGGAATCGTCCATTTCAAATTTATGCTTTCTCCGCTGTTTTCAATGTATAAAATGTATAACTCTGCATCGAGCTTATTTTTATCGAATTTATTAAAAGAAAACTAAATTTTAAAAGTCTTTTACCGCATTCATTATTATAATCGTACTTAAAAAAATAATTTATGCCATTAAATTTACTATTTCAGCGATATAATAGTAATGATTTTAAAAGCACTTTTAAAAAATAATACGATGAAATAACTTTAATAATAGGCACGTAATTTTGTCGCTGTACTCTCCCACGTAATTTTAACAATAAATAGGACAAGCGTCGTAAAATCATGCTTGCAATCCGACAGCATTGCCTACCGTTCTTTCCACTTGAATCGCGCTAACTGACCTACTGAACGAGGGAGAAAAAAAACGTCGAAGAAAAGAAGAAGGGGAAAAGATGTCCTTCCTTCTTGAAATTGCAGATCGATCGCTACCCGAGAGAGAACAGAGGAAAAAGGATGGAGGGTAAGCAAAGCTTTAAGTCTGCTCCCGGCTTCAAAACGATTCGCGCACAAAAAAGCCTGCTGGAAGGGGAGAGAAGAAAGACGACGTAGAAGAAAGGTGTGTCCGATGATAATCAGGGGAAATCTTTTGAGTTCAACGATCGTTTCTTTGCGATTGTCATTCTAGGGCAGGTCTTTTGAAAGGGTAGCTTTATCATAAATTGTTGCTTTTGAAATGCTGTTCGATAGTTTTTTAAATAGGGTATTATTTTTGTTTTGTGCGCAAAGTTTTGTTTTTCTTATATTCTTGATAATTTAAGTTATCATTGCGACTCACGTTTATTTTGTAGAGAGATTCTTTATATTGGACGTTCTTTTATTTTTGTAATTAGGTTCGTTAAAGAAAACGAGAAAATCAAACAGACTTTAAAAATCTGAAAGTTTGCAAGTTGAAATTTTCCTACTTTGTGCAGGAAATAAATTTCAAATAAATATAAAGATTTATATAGAAATTTTTATAAAGTAAAAGTATTTAACAAATCTTTTAGGAATTTAGTAAATCAAAATGAAAGCGTGTAATAATAAAAATAAATATGATTATCAAAGTCGAAGTAATCACGGAAAAATCTCACGTATAACGAAACGATCTTCCAGTAAAAAGCTCCAATTAATTTTTTAACCACAAAATTAAAATCTAAGATAAAAATTTAACTTTAACGGAGCGCACCAATTATCTTTTTGGACAAAAAGGCATTTTTTCAAACATTATCAAATTACTTCCTAAACCCCAGCGTAATGCTCAAGATAAACTTTTAAAAAATTAAACGAAGCGTGATTAATTAAAAGCAAATCTTTCGCATTTCACCGCAAGTCTCTCTTCTCTGCGCGTTTCAGCTCAAACGCTGCTGAAGGGATAGAAAAGCGCCCCTGGAAAGGGGGGGAGGGAGGAATGAAAGAAATAGAAAAAAAAACGAAAAAAGAAGCGCGACTGCTATCTCCGTTCGTTAGTGAGCGCGTCTCGTCGTAAGAAAAGCTCCCGGCCCGGGAGACTGTGTGTGTGTGTGTGTGTGTGTGTATGTGTTTGTGTGTGCGCGCGCGCGTGACTCAAAAAGACGAGAGACTCAAAACGAGGCGCACGATGAATTAATGGTCGCGGATAAAGATCTGGCCAAGTTTAAAATTTTAAATTAGGCTGAATTGGATTGCACGGTAATTGACAGTTTCCAGGGGAAATTATTTTCTGTATCACGCTTTCTTTAATCACATCAGAAAAAGGACGCTTAAAGCGGTACTAATTGAAGAGTGAGTGCGGATTGCGGAAGGCTTTATTTTGCTCGGTTTTTTTTTTTTTTAATTATTTTTAGTTCCTCAAAGTTGATCGCGCAAAAACAATTAACGGCTAGTTTAAAAAAAATTTTTGATGTAAAAGCCTTCAACTTTTCAATTTGAAAAAAATGTTTTTTTTAAGAAAACATGAAGCACAAATTCATATCTGTACGAATTGCCGTAAAAGCGGGCTTGGAAAGACGTAAAAATTTTCAATAAGTGTGGTTACGTAGAAGAAAACTAAAAGAAAGAAGAGCACCAAAAAATAGATAAGAAAAAAATCAGACGATGATGAGAAAAAGGCGGGTTGGTAGAAAGGGAAAGCTGTAGAAAATTTTACGCGAACAACTATTGAGCAGATCCGTAAGAGGATCTGTATTTTTCATTACGCCGACTTAGAAAAAGGATATATCATTTTTTATATGTAAAAGGAAATGTGTAAAATGTTATTACAAGGTTATAAGAAATTCTTTCTCCATATTTTTCGGAAGCATACTAATTTTAGTCCCGTAATAATTTTTTATTTTTAATTTTACATTTACAGCAACATTTTAATAGAAATTTCATATGCAAATAATCCGATACTTCACGATGAGGTAGGAGGCCAACTCGAAACTTTAAGAGCAGACCAGTACAATGAATTAACCTAATTAAGAGCAAGAATGTGTAGCCGTAAATTAAGGCAGCGTAAAGCGAGAATCGATTACGTACTAAAAGTCATTTTTCTCGAAACGTTCATACTTTATTTAAGTATTTATTTCAAGGAGCATGTGAATTAAAAGAAATCTTAAAATGCTTAAGATTTTATTATCCATGCTGATATCAAATTTTAAGAAACTTTTTGATTAAAAATTTCAATTTATAAAGAAATTTCGTTTACGTAAAATTATATTTCTACGACAGCTTATGAAGTTTGATTGTTAAAGTTATGAATTCTTATAACAATAAATATGATACTTTACGAATTTGAGCTAAATAGCAGTTATCTCAGAAGTTAGTGCTCATTAGAATGAATTATGCAACTTCAGCTTCATTATTTGGTACTTGAAAACAGCCCCAAGAGTCTCATTAAGATCAGTGTCCAACAGACTTGATGGTCGGCTTGTAAGTAATAGATGAAACTACTTACACGTTACCGTATAATCTGATATGAAATAAAGATTTGAATCCAGTTTAAATCAGATGTCATAGAAAAAAGTCTGAAGATATACTACTTACAATTAATGAATTTATGCATATATAAATCTTTTTTTCATAATTTTTTAATTTATTATTTCGACGCAGAGAATTTTAGAGTCTGTTATGAGTAATTTTTTTACAATTCTTTTTAAAATTACAGCACATTTTTGCTGTAAAGAATAAAAAGAATTGCCTCTTAGTTTTACTTAGTGGGCTATACTAATCGATTTTTTAATCCTCTTAAACTTGCAATGAGTATGCAAATGAATATAAAAGTAAGTGAACGAAATGCAGATATGCTGAAGTGAAGTAATAAGAAATGAGATAAAAAGGAGACAGCGAGAAAGATAAAATAGGAGTTGGAAGCAAAAATTAATGTTCCAGACCTATTAGATAGAAAGTGAAAAGATTGCATTGATTCATCAACTGCAATTTACTTTGACTTAATATAGTGCAAAATAATATATTGATCCGTTAATAAACGTATAATCAATGATAACGTACCTATTATACATATAACTGTAAATTTCATGTTTTTTGGTCAAAAGACCGACAAATTAATGAAAACAAATTTTTTTAATAATGTATTTATGGTGCCGGTCAGAAGCGGTTAAACTGCTTCCATTTGGCTTCGGCATTACAAACTATTTTAACTGTTGGATTATAGTATCCGTTAAGTTTCTCAATTCTTTCCATGATTTTTTTTCCGATTCTAATAAATCCTCTTTAAATTCTAATCCAGGTATGTCCAGAATTATAAAAGTATGATTTTGCGTTGCGATTTCCACTCTTACAGCGCTTCTAGAACTTCTAACATTCTTTTTAGTTTTTTGTACTTTTAATAAACTTAAGCAATCTCCGTATTCTTTATACGACATACAAGTACTCTCAAATGTTGGTAATTCGGGGATACAACTGCTTGTAAAGGAGTAAGATGATTTCTTTGATTCATCAGGACTTAAGAAGGTTAATCCATTTTTATCAAATTCAGTTAGCCTGATTTTGGCTTCTGCATAATTGGAAATCAAAATTTCAAGAAACGACTCCCTAATCGATGACTTCCCACATCCACTATAACCAATTAATAAAACAAGTGGACATTTTTTGATAATCATCTTACCGTAAATGCATTTTGCTTAAGTTTTATTGGTAACACATCATCTGTTACTTCGTCGGTGGTCCTCCGCTTCGTCGACGTCCTCTGCGAAGATCGCTGCGCGGGCTGCCTTGTCGGTAGGGCGAAGTCTCGTGCGAGAGAGGTGCGCGATCCCAGTTGTCGGCACTGTTCTGCGTCGCGAGACAAAAGACAATTTTCGAAAATTCACTCGAGTGAGCCTAGGCACGACTGTACTAGTCTGAGTCGCGAGACAAAGTGTCTTCCAAAAATGCGACTAATCTGGTTAGCGTCGCGAGACGAAGTGTAATCGATCTCCAAAAATTACTATCACAAAACTTCCTCGAGGAGGAAGCAAAATGCAAAAGCTATATAACTAAATTTCATATTTTTTGCTCAAAAGAACAACAAATTAATGATAAACAAATTTTGTAATGATGTATTCATGGTGCCGGTCAGAAGAGGTTAAACTGTTTCCGATTTCTAACAGGGAATTAAAGTTCGTGTTCTTGTTGACCCCTTGTCCCTTATTTATTACACTAATTATAAATGCTAATAGTATTTTGGTAAAATGAATTTTGACTCATTTGCATAGCATGATAGCAATGTAGTGCAGAAAAATTTTGATATGAAAACAATCATCAAAACATAAATAATCAAAACATTTGTAAATTTATCAATAGTGTAGGCATTTT
>UCOM01004459.1:0-12310 GCA_900474385.1 Ormyrus pomaceus | reverse complement strand
CAGGATTTCAGTACTTTCGCTCCTTTAATTTAAAAAGTTTATATCTAACATGGTTTTAATACATACTTGTCTCTTTCCATTTTATCTTACAAAATAAAAATAAAATATTTCTCAGATGCAATTCATATTATATTATTATAATATTAAATAGAAATCCTATTTATACGAGTTCTACAGACAATATGTAAATGCTCAGAGAATCCCTTAGGACGACGAGACATCGTCCACAGAGACCTATACATATACAGTCGATGCGCCGAAAATCGAACGGTATTCCTATAGGCGATGTCCACCTGGCCACCTGTGCAGTAACATCTTAAGGACGACGAAACATCATCTACAAAGCGACCCATCTAGGGTACAGTCGATCCGCCGAAAATCGAGAGGTGTTCCTATAGGCGATGTCCAGGAGTCCAGAAACACCTTAAGGAAGAGGAGACATCAACTACAAAGCGGTCCATCTGACATGCAGTCGATGCGCCGAAAATCGAAACCTGTTCCTATAGGCGATGTCCAGGTGTCCAGGATCACCTTAAGGATGACGAGACATCAACTACAAAGCGGTCCATCTGAAGTGTAGTCGATGCGCCGAAAATCGAAAGATGTTCCTATAGGTGATGTGCAGGTGTCCAGGAGAACCTTAAGGACGACGAGACATCAACTACAAAGCGGTCCAACTGAAGTGCAGTCGATGCGCCAAAAATCGAAACATGTTCCTATAGGCGATGTCCAGGTGCCCAGGAACACCTTAAGGACGACGAGACATCAACTACAAAGCGACCAATGTAGGGTACAGTCGATGCGCCGAAAATCGAAAGATGTTCCTATAGGTGTTGTGCAGATGTCCAGGAACACCTTAAGGACGACGAGACATCAACTACAAAACGGCCCATCTGGGGTACATTCGATGCGCCGAAAATCAAAACCTGTTTATATAGGCGATGTCCAGGTTTCCTGGAACACCTTAAGGACGGCGAGACATCAACTACAAAGCGGTCCATCTAAAGTGCAGTCGATGCGCCGAAAATCGGAAGGTGTTCCTATAGGTGATGTCCAGGTGTCCAGGAGAACCTTAAGGACGACGAGACATGAACTACAAAGCGACCCATGTAGGGTCCAGTCGAAGCGCCGAAAATCGAAACGTGTTCCTATAGGCGATGTCCACGTGCCCAGGAATACCTTAAGGACGACGGGACATCAACTACAAAGCGGCCCATCTGGGGTACATTCGATGCGCCGAAAATCAAAACCTGTTCCTATAGGCGATGTCCAGGTTTCCTGGAACACTTTAAGCACGACGAGACATCAACTACAAAGCGGTCCATCTAAAGTACAGTCGATGCGCCGAAAATCGAAAGGTGTTCCTATAGGAGATGCCCAGGTGTCCAGGAGAACCTTAAGGACGACGAGACATCAACTACAAACGGTCCATCTGAAGTGCAGTCGATGCACCAAAAATCGAAACGGGTTCCTATAGGCGATGTCCACGTGCCCAGGAATACCTTAAGGACGACGAGACATCAACTACAAAGCGGCCCATGTAGGGTACAGCCGATCCGCCGAAAATCGAAACCTGTTCCTATAGGCGATGTCCAGGTTGCCTGGAACACCTTAAGCACGACGAGACATCAACTACAAAGCGACCCATGTAGGGTACAGTCGATGCGCCGAAAATCGAACGGTATTCCTATAGGCGATGTCCACCTGGACACCTGTGCAGTAACATCGTAAGGACGACGAAACAGCATCTACAAAGCGACCCATCAAGGGTACAGTCGATCCGCCGAAAATCGGAAGGAGTTCCTATAGGCGATGTCCAGGTTTCCTGGAACACCTTAAGCACGACGAGACATCAACTACAAAGCGGCCCATCTGAGGTATATTCGATGCGCCGAAAATCGAAAGGTATTCTTATAGGCGATGTCCAGGTATCCAGGAACACCTTTAGGACGACGAGACATCAACTACAAAGCGGCCCATGTAGGGTAGAGTCGATCCGCCGAAAATCGAAACGGGTTCCTATAGGCCATGTCCAGGTGCCGAGGAACACCTTAAGGACGACGAGACATCCACTACAAAGCGGCCCATCTAGGGTACAGCCGATGCACCAAAAATCGAAAGGTGTTCCTATAGGCGATGTGCAGGTGCCCAGTAACACCTTAAGGACGACGAGACATCAATTAGAAAGCGGCCCATCTTGGGTACAGCCGATGCACCGAAAATCGAAGGGTGTTCCTATAGGGGATGTCCAGGTATCCAGGAACACCTTGAGGACGATGAGACTCTACTACAAAGCGGTCCATCTGAAGTGCAGTCGATGCGCCGACGGCTAGGTGTCCAAAAACACCTTATAAAGACGACGAGACACCTACTATAATGCGGTCCATCTGAAGTGCAATCGATGCGCCGACATGTAGGTGTCCAGGAACACCTTAAGGACGCCCATACCATCGTATACGATACGACCCAATAAAATTGTCGAGGAGAGAAAAAGGAAGAATATGCGATCCCCTTTAAAGGATATTGGAATTCTACGATGTTTATATAAATTATTTTTTTAAAAAAAGTGATCGTATATTAAAAAATAACTGCATGAAAATAATAATTTAGGCAGAATACAGATAAGACAGGCGATTGAAGAAAAAGAACTAGACTGACTAAAAAGATAATGGAACTGTATAAAAAAGAAGAACTAGGCTGACTGAATAACTAGATCTTTAACAAATTATGGAAAAGAATGAAATAGTCTACCTTTTTGCATGAAACTTTTTCTGCATTAAAGCTTGACTTAAAATATGGATATATAACGGGAATTCCATCCATATAAATTAAGTATATAATTAAAAAGAATTTTTTTCAAAAAAACCTTAACCTAAAATGCATATTTTAGAGTATAAGAGGCACGCATAAAGCGGCCATCGAAGGCTGGTCATTCGTTCGAAACTCAGACTTGCCTCGAGGCGCTAGCGCGCCTCTTTATATGGGAACGATAAATTAGTCTGGAGGAAGCTAAGTGCCAATGGAACGGCAGCGGTTTTTTATTTTTTTAGATTTATATTTGTGGTGTTTGTGAAGAGCAATGCAATTTTTACGAAATATTTAAAACATTTCTGTTGTAGAGGTTACACCAACATATAATTTGATTTATCCGGGTAAGCGTGCACTTTTAATATATATAATGCAACGCATATACTTTATTAATCAAGTATAATGTATGATTTTTATGCAGATGAAGATAAAACATGTTTAGAAGTTTAAGAAGATGAAGTATGTGAAAGGGAGATTTGCAACAAAGAAAATTGGCCTAGTACTTTTCAATAAACAAATAAATTTGTATGGTCGGACAAACTAGCGGAACAGCTGATTGCTGAAGTTCATTCAAGAGAAGAATTATGGGATTTTAAAATACCAATAAAGCACCGTAATAAATGGAAGGACCATTTATGGCGAGAAGTGGAGGCATCGCTTGATATGGTAGTTAGTTTAGATGAGATACAAACAAAATGGAAACATTTGACCTATACCTTTCGGAGGCATAGAAATCAAGAAAGATTAAATTTAAAAAAAAGTGGTGCTGCCGTAAGTAAAAGTAGTAAGTGGAAGTTTTATGATCTCATGTCTTTCTTACTGAAATGGACTTCATCGACAAAATACTGTAGGTAACTACAGTGCTGATGATTCTCAGCTTATAAATGATAGTGTAGAAGAGGAAACCGATGATGAATCAGCAAGTAGTGTTCCTAATACTAGAAAGAAAAAAAACATGAAAATGCTTTATCAAAAATGGGACTGGTCATATTCTACACAAAACAAACTGTACACGCCTATGTTTTGTATATCTATATATAAACAAAAACAAAGGCGTGTACAGTTTTTTTGTGTAGAATATGACCAGTCCCAAATATTTGAATTATTCCCCTGACTTGAGTAACCAGCTCGCCCTCTGTTTCCAACTGGGGGATTTCGGGGCTCGGTCATAAAGCCTGGACTTGCCGCAGGGGGCAAGTCCAGGCGAGGTGTCAAAATAATCTTAGCCGGCCGTAAACATTGTACGCGCCCGTGTACAGCATCGAGTTTGTGGTCGCGCTGCCTATGAGCTGGGGAGCTTGCGGACCGACAGAGAGAGAGAGAGAGAGAGAGAGAGAGAGGTAAAGTACGCGCGCACGCCAAGGGCTGATAACGTTATATCGAGTAAATAGGCACACGCGCAACCTCGGCAGGCTCCCGTATATACAATCGAACCTAAACCGATGTATTCGCGCTTCCTCGTCGACGCGCGCATAGAGAGAGAGAGAGCTGCGCAGTTTACTGCTCCCGAAGAACACCTTGCTTGCAGATCATCGGGTTATTTCGCCCGGGATCTCGACTCTGCACGGGTACTTAACAATCGCGCACGAGCTCGGCGCTTCGAATCGAATTCAATCTCTGTCCCTCTGCCGTTTACGAGGCCGGGGGGCGCCGCGTGATTATATCCGCGCCGAACGGGGGAATATATCGGGTATCGCGAGGGAGAGGAGAAAAAAAAGGAAGCAATGCTTGGCGTATCGTTGAAACTTTCCTCCGGCCGCTGCCCCCGCTCTTTTGCCTCGTTTTATGTACACGTATTCTTTAATTACGGCCTCTCTCTCTCTCTCTCTCTCTCCGCCGATACGCAGCTCCGCCGCTTTTTTCGCCCGGCTCCCTTCATCCAATGTTTCTTTTAATCTTACACATCGTTCGCTTAGGATTTTTTGCAATCGCGGCGAAAACACACACACACACACACACACGTTGCCGGCCGGTCCTACCGCCGAATGCTGCCTCTTTTGTTTACGCGTGTTTTTGTCTAGCGGGAAGAATGCCCCGACGGGGGAAGGAGCCGCCGCGTTCATCGGGAATTTCACCGTAATGAGTGATCGATAACGGTTAAATACCGCGGGTCCGGCTAAATCCCGGCGATGAGTCGCGAAAAAAGCTCCGGGAGAGCCGAGAGCGACTCTCATCAGCCGCGCTCGCGTTTCACGAGCCTTTCCCCCGGCGCGCGAGCCGTGACCCTCTTTTTCCGCGGCTGCTGCTCCCCATTTCTCTTCTCCTCCGCTCTCTCTTTCTCTCTCTCTCTCTCTCTCTCTTCAGCGGCTCTTGGGCTCTTTTTTTTTTCTTTCTTTTTTTTATGCCCCAGTAGCGCTTCCCTCCGCGTCACCTCAGCGCGCGGCATCCATCAGGTTTTTCGCGCCGACGGAATTCTCCAAAATTAAAAAACACCGCCGCGAGCGAGTTCGGGCCCGAATCTCCTCCTCCCTCCGCGGTGCACTGCGCGCGGAGAGATTACACACGGAGTCCTGAACGATTGCGCCCGAGAGAATAACGAGATAAACGAGCGGGCCGCATTGATTTATTAGATTCGCGAGCGATTCTTTTCGAGCGAATAATGATCTCCCGACGAGCGATTGAAAAGGTCCGCCTAATTGGATCGAGGGGGGGAAAGAAAGCTTTTTACTTTTCGGCCTCGAAAAAACTCGAGACCATCCCTGCGCGCGGCACAGCGGAGCTAAAATACAGAAGCCGTCGGAGGGAGAGAGAAAAAAAGCCGCCGCCGCCGATTAGATTTTTCTGCCGCGCCGTGCGAAAAAATGAATTAAGGGGTTGGGAGGGGGGGAGGGGGGGACGAGAAAGAGTTATGTAAAAGGAGGCAAAAATGCCGATGAAAAACGGCTCGCCGGGGAGCAGTGCCGCAGTGTGCTGCCTGCGGAAAAAGCGGTTTGCTTTCGCAATTTCTGCCGAGCTCGCTCTCGTTTAACGGAAGAATAACGCGAAACAAAAGGGGGGCGGATGCCGACTCTGCTTAGACCTAATAATGATGCGACCGCCCGCCTTTTTTACGATTAAACTCCCGAGTCCGACGATCCGCGATAAATTTTCCTTAACGCGCCCCCTTCTCCGCGCCGCTATCTCGATTCCCGCTAATCTCGACGAAGCTATAACCGAGAGCTTATAAAAAGCTGATGTCTTTTTGCGCGCCGCGGCCAGAAGCAAAGTTTTAAGTGTACGCACAATAACGCGCCGCTCGATAAACTCGCTTATCGCGGGAAAAGTTCGGCGAATCGCCGGCATTCGAGTAGCGCTAAATCAAGGAACTAAAGAGTCGCGGACGATTTTTTTAAGGGCTCGGGCGAATCGGTCGGGGATCTTTTTGCATAATTGTCGCGGACCGCTAAACTCGTCGTTAAAAGTTTCATTCGGTTATACGGCGCTCTTTCTCTCCCGGAGAGAGAGAGAGAGCGAGAGCGTTATCCCATAACCGAATGTAGGCAATTTTGCGACTCGTCTGCGAACTCGCTCTTTACCTCGGAAGCTCCGATGGAAGAGCTACTCGAGGCCACGCGCCCAAAGCCCCACCGCTTTACGTATATAATTGCATTCCTTTTTCAGCCAGCTTGAAGTCTCGTTTCAAAGAACGGCGAATCGGCTGAGGGCGAAAAGATAATTAACCGCGGCGCGCGTCTACTTCCCTGTAATAACTGCTCGCGCGCCGTTTATGCTTCGTGCTTTCGCGCGAGGTACATTCTTCGCGCCGAGGAAGGAGAGCCGAGGCTGCTTCTCTTTCCACGTGCGAACGGTAGAGAGTAAAGGACACGCGGGGCACAATGCCACTGTTTGCTTAGGGAAAAAGGCAGGCTCCTCGCCGGCGGCGGTCATGTGATTAAGCTGTCAAAGAAGCGACATCCAATTATTCGTTTTTACAGGAGAACTTTGATACCGGAGGAAGTCGACGAGTTTTTCCTCCTTTTAATGATGCCCCGGGCGCTCTTAAAACAAAAAAAAACAAAAAAAAAAGAAAAGACGTCCAGTCACTTTAGAGAAAATAGTGTCGGGACAGAGGACAAGAAAACTCTATTCTCCCGCGGGTTCTCCGTGCGCGCGGCAAAGAATTACTCGGGCAAAGGCATTTCAGACGGAAATCATTTGAAAATTAGCTCAAAGCTCTCTCTCTCATCGCGTGCGGAAAAGCAAATTAGCGTCGCGTCCATTATTTATTTTAAATGTCACGTTTAATTAGACAATACACACTTGGAATAGCAGAGAATATTCGCAATTACGAACGAAGAGGCCATCAATTAGCCCGGAGTGGTCCGATAGCTTATAAAACTGAATTTCCCGAGGTGTACAAAGAGTACAAAGGTTCATCAGTTAATAGTCTTGAATTCCCCGGGGCGATCGCTCCGACCGCGCGGGCTTAGATAATCTACCCGTAATTATATTAATAATGGGAAAAACGGCGGCCAAGGTTCAATTACTCGCGACATCGGGTTTTAATTACCCCCGGCGAAGGCTGGTTAGGCAGCACCAAGTTACCGCCCGGCGAACCGTCGACGAGCCGTATATATACATAAGCATAATTATTGCCGTGCGCGCATTTGGAGCTCTCGTTGAAGAAAAAAAGGGTGTACAGAGGTGTAGGCGAGTTTTGTCCGAGGTAGGAAAGAGAGACTGCTGGAAAATTTACGAAAGCGAGAAAGAATAAGGTGAAGGACCCTAGGCTGAAAATAGCTCGTGGCTATTTAGCCCGACTAGACTAGAGGCCGGGTTGGCGCGGACCTCTCCGCGTGCAGCCCCTGTCGTCTCATTCCATCCTCTTTATTCCGCTTTTTCTCTCTCTGCCTCACTGCCTCATCGCTTTTCGCCCTCCGGATTTCTCGCGGATTCCCCCTCACCACTTTATAATCCCGCGAGGCGGCCTCATTAGGAGCTGCTTTCTCAATGGACGTCAGGAACGCGTGTATGCGTTTAATTCTGCTCTCTTTTTTTTTTTTTTTTTTTTTTTACTTTAAAACCCTTTGGAGCGCTGCTCCTTTCGTTTAATAAAATCAAAGCAATTACTCGAAGAGCTGCCGCCTTTTCGCTGCGATATTTTCCATCGAGCGTAAACTGCAGCGCGCGACATTTGTTTAAACTGTTCGTCAACGTCGAGACCGAAAGCTGCGCGTCGCCTCTTGTTTGCCTCGCGAAGACGCGGAGAAAGTCGGCTGGCGGCTGAGGACGAGACCCCCCTGTAGCATTTGTCGGGATGCCGACTGACCCGAACGGCCATTTATTCAAAACTGACATAACTTATGAGTTTGCCGGCTCGCGTCCTCGAACTTTCCTCGGAATTACCAAAGTCTCTTCTATATACATGTCACTCTCTCTCTACTTTCCTCATTTCGTGTCCTATTTATTCAGCCGGATATCTTCTATCACTACTTTTCTCTTCTCTCTCTCTCTCGCTCGTCGCTAAATTTTCCTTAAAAAAGCTAATTTTAATCCTGTCCCGCGACGACAAAGAGTTTCTTCCATTTGGAGTGAAAAAAAATTCTCTCTCTCTCTCTCTCTCTTCCTTCCTGCAGGTGAGTCTGGCAGTATGGCTGGATTTTTTTATATATATAAAAACGAGGTCTTAAAAAACTTAAATTTACATTATTGTTATAATACAAAAAGGGGAAGGGCAGCAGCGCCTAACGACGTAAATAGCGCAGAGAGTGCGCGGCTGTAATTTTCCGCCTGGTTTTTTTTTTCCCCCCCGACGTTAAGCGAAAGAAAAACAAACTAACAATGGGGCTGGAAAGTGGATTCGTTAGAAAGATACACGAAGAGTTTCTTTTCTGTACGAGTTGCCAGAGTTCTCTCTTATCTAATCGCATGAAAGGGAGAGACAGACTTCTTTTTATTACTTATATCTCTGCACCTATCTCTCTCCGCTCCCTTTTGACCCTTAGCATTCACCGTTTCTTGATCGTTGAAGCCGAGTCGCCAATAATACGACGAAAATTCTTCCATTGGCCGTTTCACTTCCGAATCTCTCCCAGCCCTTCTCGGGGGATTTCTTCCATTATTTCCAGGCCCGCGAGTCCCTTTTATAAGCTCGACTAATTAATAGTAACTCGAGCCTTTTTTAAATAAGCGAGTACTTCCTTTTACCGGGGCGACAGAGGCGAGAGAGAGAGAGAGAGAGTGCAGGGAGCCCCGTTTCAGCGTTTCTGTCGCTCTCGGCGCGCGGCGCCATTATTCAGGGGTGGGCTCTCTCTGCATCTCGACGGATTCAATCATTTCCGCGCGCGGAAGCTGTTAGTGTGCCCCTGCAGAACTCGTTCCGAGGCTCAAGAATCCCGGGGAGCCGGTATAAATCAATTTCAAGCGCGCGCCGAAGAAACAAAAAGGGAGAAATTGAAAAAAATATTATCCGGGGGCTAAAAGCGTGACAACTCTTTTTCGGCCCGCGTCTCTCTCTCTCTTTCTCTCTGCGACGGAATCTCAGCAGTTTATTTCGAGGGTGACGACGATTCTCCCGGAGTCGAGAGAGAGAGAGAGCGGGGCTTTTGTGTCATTCCGAGATTAATGGAACGGTCCTTTTTTTTCGGAGCGGACCATTGTGGCTCGGTCAGATAAACTAAGCCTTTCTATTGATCCCATCGCCGGCCGATCTCCCGAAAGCCAAGCTTCAATCCCCAGAAGAGAGGCTCCGGCCGTTTCGTCTGTATATCCTCCGAGGTTTTTATTTACGCGCCCGGCTCTCCGACATTACTCGCAATTAAAGCCGGCACGATATTCGTTTGAGCGCGCGCGACGCCTATTGGCGCTCGTCTATTTACTGCATCGAATTAAGAGCCAACTGCAACCCGCGTAATTATTTGCCGCCGCTATTATCCAGCGATATTATTGTTCGAAATACGATATTTCGTATTTTTAACTGATTTTTGACGGCGGGCATGAAGCCACGACGACGGGCAGTAAAAATGAATTTGAATAAATATTCATCGGTCTGTGGAGCGGAATAAAATTAGGAATAAAAAAAAATAAAAAAAAAAATGGGAACCTCGCTTAAATCGGGAATTGAAATTCCGACGACTCTGTACAATTTTGCCTATTGTGTCACGTCTACTGGGAATCTCGGGGAAAAAGTTCCATTACAAATTACCGGCTAGTCGGGATATTGCGTGTTACAAAAGTCTCTTTTGGGATTAGCGAGCATTATACGAGTGTCTGATAAGAATTTTTTGTCGAGCTTGAGAAAAAGTAGCGGCCCCGACTTTCGTGGGCGACCGTTGTAAAATTAAATTAAACGCAGAAACCATTTTGCGCTTTAATCCACGCGCGGCGATAATATTGTGTCAAGCGTGACAAGTCATGAAATTCATTTTGTAAAATGTTAAATTATTATTGCTCGCGCGCCGCTTGGTCAAAATAACATCGAAAATCAGGGCGTCCCGCGCGTCAGTAATCGAATATGCTAACTCGATGCGAAAAAGGTTGACTTTTGTTTTCCGATAATACGCGATGGGTGCAGGGCGAATAGCAAGCCGTTCGGTCCTTTCACGCAGAGAAGAATTATCACGTTAACGGTAAAAATCTCGTTTCGTCCGTCGAGTCCGAGTCGGTCGTTCGATAATTGCGCGGGGGCCGCAAGAAAGTATTAGGAACGAAAAGCCGCCGGTTTCCTATTAACAGATACCAATCGCACGCGGGGGCCTCCACTTGCTTTGTGCATGCATAAACCCGATATATTGGCTCGGCGGCGACTTGCTTTAAGCCTGCACCTTACTCACTGGCTACTGTTCAATGGACGGCGAGCGAGAGAATAGAGCGTTGAAAGGGCGAGCCTCGACCGAAACTTAACTTAATATTCCGCCGGTGCGGCCGTTCGGGGCGCCGTTTATATAAAACAACATTTTACGTGCCTCTTCGATCGATTTTTCTCCCTTCCTTGCCGCATTGTTACGATAATTTCAGCGAGCGAATTACGGATTCGGTGCTTTTTTCCAACTCCGAGGCCTTTTAACTTTGATAAAGTGCGAACGGCCTTGATAAAGGGAAGCTTGAATCTTTCAAAGTTTTAATGCCGCCTCTCCATCAGAAAAATCCCACAACGCAAACTCGCGGCCGCACATAATCGACGAGTTACGAGGGTCCATAAACTCCAGCCCGCAATTAACGGTCAAGCGAAGACTAGGCATATTTTCCCAACGATGTCACTCGGATCCGGTGCCTGCGCATCTCGTCGGCGAGGTTGACAGGTCGGCGGGGGAGGAATGCAAGGCGAGGGCGCAGGCTTAAGAAGCATAAAGGCGGAGAAATCGTTTTGCCTTGTTAAGCGGCGTGTACGTAGTACGAGGTCTGGGAGCTTGGGCGGGGTGTGCGCGCGCGGGACAGAGAATGCTCGTCGCTCGTCTCTCTTTGGAGGCTGATTCCTCCAGGGCGCTTAGAGGGAGAGGGAGGGAAAACTTGTTTCTTCCTCGAGAATGTTTCCGCTTAAATTGCCCTCGTAAAAGAGATCCGAGCTTCGCAGGCAAGCCGACGCTGAAGGGTGGGGGACGGGAAGGTAAGGGGCATTATAGTGACGTCATATTACGGCTATACCAAAAGTACACGAATACCGGAGGAGAGAGAGGCGCGGCGTATATAGTCGGCCGGGCAAACTTAATACGCGCTCGCGCGCCTTTGTGCGCCTGCTGAATTTCGTTGTTAAAGGGACCCCCCCCCCCCCCCCTGTCCCGACCATTGTTGAACTTTTTACTCAGCTCGTGCGGAAAAATCGACTCGCCTGATACACCGCGCCGAGAGAGGGACAGAGAGCGGCTTTCCGCTGTTTTTACGAGCCTTATAAAGCGCCTTTCCCAGATTTATACTTGTCGCGATGACGCGGGTACGTCTGAGATTTTTATGGCAAACATATTTTCCGGAGTAAAGCCGCGGCGCGCGCTATAACGGCCGCGTATTTAGTGATTAACAACCGGCCGCCTCCGGCATAAACAAGCAGCGCGGCGAGACGCACTCGGCAAAATCAATATAAAGCGCCCCGCGCGCGTCCGTTTGTTTTGCGCGCGCTCGGCGAAGGAAGGAAGAGCTGCTCGGGCTGCTGCACAGCGAGAGGGGGCGGGAAGAAGAAGAAGAAAAAAAAAACAATTTCAGAAATGGATTACGACGACCGCGTCGCGGCAGCCCGGGAGATTACAAAAGAGGACGGATGCGCGCGGCGGTGAATAAGAATGCCGGCTGAGCAGTCGACATGGATTTTATTAGAGGGATGGCGAGGGGGAGGGGAGGGCGCAAATCGCGCCAGCCCCTATCGCGGCCAGCCTGGAGAGGCGAGGTTCTCGAAAATCTTGACGTGAAGCCGCTCTTTGCGCGCACTCGAGCAAAGTGCAGCGATGTGTCAACGCGGAAAATAAAAGAGAGTCAGAAGCAGAGGCGAGCCCGCCGAGCGAAATAAAAGCATCGTCTTGGCCGTCGTCGCCGCCGCCGTCAGGGCCGTATAAAGGAATGGGAGCGACTTGGGTGCCCTCGTATAAGCTCGCCC
>UCOM01004458.1:0-12337 GCA_900474385.1 Ormyrus pomaceus | reverse complement strand
GCGTCGATCTCCCCCCCCATCAAGTCTCGCATGCAACGTCATTTCTGCATACCTTCCTCCCCCTCGCTCGTTTGCGAAACTTCTCGCGGGGGAAATTCGAGGGTTGAAAAAATAAAAACAAACAAAAAAAAGAAGATGACGCCTCCTTGCGGAACAGACGTCGCCGCTCGAAGCGCAATTAACCGTCGAGCGGGCAAAACTGGGCTTTCGCTCGCGGACTCGCGGCACGCGATCGTAATTGTTATATTTGCATGGAGCGACTGCCGCTATCATGTTTGGCTTGGCACGATATCAATTGGTCGTCCTCGGGCGGGAATATAACCGCGTCTCGGGTCTCCGAACGAAAAGCAAAGGAAAATCGGCGTCCGAGCGGACGGCGAGGACGACGTTAATCTATAATCAAAAAGTACGGCTGCGTGTATACTCTCTTCCTTCTCTTGCGTCCAAAAAAATACACGTATTTTTATCGCTGTCGACGTTTTGATCTTTTTTTTGGAAAGAGACATTTGTTTTCGCGAAACTGGAACAATTTTTTTTTTTTAACCCTTTGGAGAGATGGGTTTGTCAGATTACGCGGGCATCTGTGTGACATCGGACTTTTATACGATAACGGATCGAATCGGAGAGGATCAAAAGAAAGCGGCCGTAATGATACTTGGAACTTTTCGCTCTTTTTGTTTTTTGGTTATGGAATAAAAATGTTTGCGCTTGTTGCACTTTGACTTTTTAATCAAACTTACTTAAAAATGCATAAAGAACTTATCGCAAACGGAATTTCAATGAGCTCTTTATACTTTGAATGAATCTCAGCGAATCTAAAAATAAAGTATCCCCTTGAGAATATTGAAAATTCATGAATTATTTAGTAAATCTGAGAATAAGTACGCAAAATTTCAAAGATTATTAATGCAGTTTGAAAAATATCAATGAAACGCAGAGTCTAAGAAGTTTCCTGAAAAGCAGTTTAAAAACTGAAAAAGAAACAGCCCGATCGTTGCTTAGTTTGCTTAGTTTCGAAAAGAAAAAAAAAAAAGAGAGAGCCGGAATGGGCTGGACTAATAAAGCCCAGGACTCATTAGTTTCCGTGCTAATGAACTGTGGGAATATACGACTCGGGAATATTTCACGAAGTCCATGATTCGCAGGTCGAGAAGAATACGGCTCCGGCTTGAAAGAGGGAGCCGCGGCATTGATGCAGTATTCATGCAGCCCTTCTTTTTTTTTTCATTCGGCCGCTCCTCTTATTTAGATTCGGAATCGACAAGTATTTTTTTTCCTGTTTTTTTTTGCGCGCCGTCAATTATATATACACGTTTTATTAACAAAAAAACAGGAGGAAGCCCGCCGAATAATCGACGCTTCAATAATTATTCGGCCCTCGATGATTTCGGTTCGAGCTTACACGTCGCAGCTCATTTTCCGGTTCCCCAGGGCGCGCGTCTCCCGACTCCCGAGGATTCCGGGGAGCCCAATGCCAATTTTAATTAGTCATGCGCAAGTCTGCGCGGAATGTGAAACCCATTGTATCGACCCGGGGAAATTCGAAACAATGGACCCTCTCTCTCTCGACGGGCTTCGAAACCTTCGCGAATGTAATTGGCAAGCGAGAGAGACGGGCAAAGTGAGTCGAGCTTTAAAAATGGTCGTACTAATTTAGTCGTCGACTTTGGATCGATCGGTCATCGGCCGAAACTGATCGGCGCGCCGAAAACCGCCGATGAACGAAGTTCAAATCGAGCAATTATCTTCCGCCGGGCTTTTCGCGGCCGAGAAAGAGAGGGAAAGTAATACATGTAGCTCCGTGCGTCAACTGCGGATTCGCTTAATAATAACCCGAAGATAGTTAAGCGCCGCGAGATTGGACGGGGGAGCCTCCAATCGTCTCGTATAACTCGGTTAGCCGCCGCCGCGACACCAAAAGCCCAATCATCGCTACTCGGCCGTTCTGTCGGCGCTCCCGTCCCGCCTGAATAATAATCTACATGTTGTTATTTCACATGCCAGACGCTGATTGAGACCGGGAACTTTATTGTCTTGATTTTCGGCGGTGCCGCCGAGTGCGGGTCTGATTATTCGCCGAGTTGTTCTACTGAATTTTCAATTTAAAAAGTTCGGTATCGAAGTTGAGATTGGATTGAAGTAAACCGGGATTTTCTCGCGATTCTTTTGCTTTTTTATTCGCCCGATCGCCATGTTTATTAATAAGAAGTTTTTCGAACTTCGCGAAATTATTCCTGGAAATTCAACGCCCTCGTGAAAAATTTAATCTCGAAAATTTGCAATTTAAAAGGTATCGAGAATTTTTAAGCGAATCCTTAAAAAATTCATGCGATTTTTACACGACTACAAGTACTTTAAAGTATTCTTTTAAAAATTGATGCGATATATACAGAAATAATTAGTGACTAACTTAGTATCCGCTCGAAAACTTGAGATTTCTTTAATAATACAAAAGAAAAAAAGTATAAATTTTTAAAAAATCGATGTACTAATTTGAACAATTATCCTTTCTCGCTTTGACGTTATCGAACGCAGCAATCGGCTCTTAGTCGAGAGGACATTTAATTTCCGGCGAGCCTTTTAAATACGGCCAGCCCCTTCTATTCCGCTCCGAGCAAAGACCAATTAAGCAGGATGCAAGCACGCGGACTCGCTTTGTAAATCCATTATTACGCGATTCGAAGTATTTAACAGGCTCTCGCGAGTTAATTGAATGGGACACCGACGCGGCTTTCCCGATGCACACGCACTTGCTCCCGAAAGCTCGCCGATAGCCTCGACTCGATATACGACCGGGTAAAAGTACCTCGTTGCTAATTAATCACAGAAATTAAGTATGCGCTTTCAGCGTGACAAAGAAAAGTCGGTAGTTCCTGCAATTATCCCCCCGGATAGGTTGAAAAAGGTCTCTCTATTTTTTCAACGCCCTCCGACAAAGTTATATATATGTCGGCTTAACAAAAAACGCAAGACAAAATTACAAAGGAATTAAAAGCAGGTCGAGCGCGAGGAGAGCCGAACATTCGGGGGGACGCCGGGCCGTTTAAAGAAGATCAAAGTAATTCTGAGAAAGGAAAGTGGGTCGGGAGCGATCGCGTATACACGAGACTAATGGATATCCAAATTTCCGAGGATGAGCCCGCGGAGGGGGGGAAAAGAAGGCGAAGGAAGAAAATCGAAATACGTGACCGGCCCTCGCATTCATGCCAATTCCCTCGTCTCTCTGCTCTTGACTTCTTGCCTTTTTCTGGGATGCTAAGTGCGGATGCAATTGTTGTACGCCCGCTTTCCTTGTTTGTCGACTGGCCGAGCCTTTTCAACGTCCAGCCGTATTAAGATTGTGCTTTATTGCGGGGCTCTTATTTCACTAAATTCCGAGAAATTATAAAATACTCGTGAAATCGCGTATTAATTTTAACGTTTTTGCAGAACAAAATATTACAGATAAGCAGACAAAAGCAAATTCTGGCCAATTCTCCCATTTGTAAGCTTCCCCTTTTGCTTCACTACAGTTTTTCCATCGATAAACGACGAACCGCTTTTCATTTTCAGACTCTCTCGTTTTGTCTTGTCCGTCCCGAATATAATCGTCGATTGTCGGTGGAACTCGAGGGATCCGTCGATAACAATTCGTTCGCGTCATGCTCCTGTCACCAGAATATACTTGCCGTGCAAACGCGAGAGTTTTTTTTACCTCCCCGTACCGCACCACCTCGATTCCGTTATTACAATCGAGAGCCCCGAACCGCTTATCCGTCGTGCCTCGCGAAACCGCGACGATTACAGAAAATACACAAATACTCGTCAGCCGCGAGAAAATAATAAATCCCCGCCCTTGTTTTGCCATCGACGCGGATATTCCGCCGAGAAGAATGAAAGCTGCACTCGAAAGTTCCGCGACAATTCTCGGACGGACGTATCCCCGATACGGAGCTCGCGAGAGAGCCAGCACATAAAGCCTTTCCGCGCGCAGCGCCGAAAACTTTTCCGCTCGAACAGAGAAGTCTCCGGTCCGAGAGAAACCTCGGGGGCTCTTTCTCTCTTTCGAGATTCTCGCTGACCCGGATTCAATCCAGCGGGCAAGCAAACAATCGGCTTAGGGTAAACAGCCAAGAGACCCTCTTGGGAGAGAGAGAGAGAGAGAGAAAAAAGCAGCGACGCCAGCAGCAGCCGCCCGCACCGAACGGGTTGAAAGCGCGCGGAAAAAGGGCGAGACCGCCAAGCGCGAGAGGGAACGCGCGTGTCCCCCCCGCCATGAATAGATAAGAGCGCGGATAGCATTCAGGGCGGGGTGGCTGCAGCTCTCCTCCGCTCATTCTTGTATACGTAATATATAGTCTTAGTTTCTGCTGACAAGCTCGCCTGGGATATATTCATAATTCGGTGCATGCGGGGGGGGGGCCTCGAAATGCGAAATTCATTTTCTCCGAATCGATCTGTGCCAAAAGCACTTACACTATTTTTCAAATTGCAGGCAACCATCGCCAAACTCGGCGACGACCAACAGCTCGACCGTCTCGTCAAGCTGCACCGACGACTCTGCGTCTGGCCCAAGCATCGGCCTTTATCCCGTGAGTCAGCCGCACCAGCAGCAGCAGCAGCAACAGCAACAACAACAGCAGCAACAACAACAACAGCAGCAGCAACAACAGCAGCAGCAGCATCAGTCAGTCGCGGCAGCAGAGCCATCCTCCTCGACGACGGCCGCGACCAGCAATGCGGCGTCCAGCGTCGGCGGCGGCACGGGCTCCGCGCCAAACATCACCCGGAGCGTTTCCGCGCCCGCGGGGCCCAGGCCCCACTTGGCCAGCAGCAGCAGCAGCACCAACAGCACCCCGGCCACCACCGATAGACCGAGGCTGCGCAGGAACCAGAGCAGAACCGAGGCCATCAAAAAGTGAGTAGCGCGTATAAAAGCACTCTCTCCGAATACATAAAGCTGCTCCGCCTCGAGAGAGCTCTCTGCCTTTTGGGCTAAAGCCGGCCCGCGCCAATGCTCTCTTCTATTTCGACTTGCAGCTACATCAAACGCGAGACGGCGGCGTTCTTCGGGGTCGACGAGGAGTCCGAGGCCGCCGAGAGGCAAAAGTGGTCCGATCGACGTAGGCGAATGGCGTCCAGGAAGTACGGGGCTCTGCTCCCGGAGTACAGGCCGCCCGATCCCGACATCACCAAGGACGTACCGGATTCCATGGAGGTCTCGGATGTGAGTGAGCTTTCGAGCACGCACTTGTTTCTCCCCCCTCCCGCGTGTTCAAACTGTAATAATTAATTGTCGTTTTCATCCTTCGAAAACGGGCGAGCCCCATTTTTTTCAGAGACAAAGGCGCGAGGATATACAGAGTAGCTCGAAAATGAAAAAAAGAAAAAAAGGAGAGAGAGAGAGAGAGAGAGAAAAGCTAAAAAAAAGAAAAAAAAACGAAACCGTGAGTTTAAATTTTACATAAAAGCAGCCGGCTGCCGAGGAAAAAACAAGGTCATCGTTGTCGCGCAAGAAAAGGGAAGAAAAGAGTCAGAGAGCGAGAAGAACAAGGCGAGGTTATGTTAATAATTGGGGGGATCCAGCAGCAGCGAGTGACTGCCAGAGACACAGAGAGAGAGAGAGAGAGAGGGACTATCTCTCTCGCTTTGTTCTTTCTCCACTCGTTTTCTCTCGTTTCTCTGTTCCCCCGCGTATGTCCGCCTGAGTGCGCCTGGTGTGATTACTCGCTCTCTTTGCATGTACCCCTACACGAGGCTCGGATGAGAGTAGAAAGGAAGTACAACCGCTCTATTCTTCTGACCTAATTCGCGCCGCTTTTTCTCTCTCTCTCTCTCTCCCTCTCTCTCCCCCCATCCGGTTTTCATCGGCTTCCCTTTATTATCTCCGGCGATTTAAAAATTTCTTCTTTTCTGGCATTTTGCAGCCCGTCACGCTGAGGAAATGGCAGAGGCCAGTCAGGAGAAAAGACTCGGTGGCCAGGATGACCCTCTCCGGGATTCAATATGTCGTCGACGTGAGTATACATGCAAAAGCACCATTTTTTTTTTTTTTTTTTCGTCCCGGAGAAGCGAACCGAGAGACGGCTGTTATTATTTTAGACGGTCTAAAATTTAATTAATTCTCTCGCAGGGGAAAGTTGAAGCCGCGAGAGAGAGAGTCGAGGAGGAGCATCTTGGCAAGCTCCGCGCATGACAACAAGCTCGCATTCGCTTTATATACCTCGCAGAGCTCCTCTCTCTCTCACTCGACACGAGCTTCCGATCTTGTAAACCCGAGTAAGGCACACACATAGACACACACGAGAGTAACTCCCTCGGTAATAATTCAGCAGCCGCGGGGCGAATCGTTCGACGCGAATTAATTCATTAGAAGAACGTATACTGGAGACGCGTAACCAAGACGCTCGAGCACTTTGTCGCCGATCCGAGCGAGCGTTTCAGGACGTCGTTACTTTGTCGGGCGAGAGTCCACTTTCCTGCCGCGTTTGCCGCCGCGCGCGGATGCTTTTAACAAAGTCTTCCGCGGCGTTTAACGGACCTTACGCTCCGTCGCGCTGAAGCTCCGCGCGAAAGCTCGCGGTGGCTTCGTCGAAATACTTTGCACGTCTTGAAAGATGAATTGGATTTTATTCGTTTATTTATTTCGGCGATCCTCGAGTTTGACAAAAGGGGGTAGGAGCGAATAGCGGGACTTTCATTCGATCCTGTTTGTACGTAGCGGATCCTGATTACCGAAATTAAAATTTTTAGCCTCACGCCATTGAATATGCATCCGCGCAGTGAATGGCTTGACGGAGCAAAAGAAATTAGTTAGCGCATAAATTGAATCCTACTCCATTGAATCCTCCGTATCTTTTCACCCTCCTCCTCGAAATTGAAATTCAACTCCAACCCTCTTCAGGCATCGTTCCGCTTCTCTTCGCCATTATCCGCGCTCGTAAAAAGTATCCTTCGCTCCTCGATCGCAGACTTCTTTTCTTTAAGATTAACAATCAAATACGCATCGGGTACAACACCGAGATACAGACGCGCCGTACTAAACATTTTTTCTTTTTCTTTTTTTTTCATTTCGCACACAAAGCCTTCGACATTCCTTTCGCCCTTCTCCTTTCGAACTGGCAAGCGTAGTCAAGAGTCTCAAAGTCGAAAGCCTCCAGAAATATTTCTAAAGCTCTCGGCAGCACTATTCGACGCGACGTCCATTGCCGCGGAACGCGCTCGAAAAAAAGGCGGACGAACCCCGCGCGCTCTTTTATAGAGGTCATATCTGGCGCGCGTAAAAACTATATACGAGAGATATAGACGCGGGGGGGGCCGAGGGGTGTAGAGGAGACGCGCCCTCTTGCCCTCTCTCGCATCGCGGGCCGCGTCGACGTCCGTCTTCGCCGAGTGGCAGTAAGTTTTGAAATACGGCCGGTGCATTTTCCGCGCGTCAACTTTATGGAACCCTTCGCGCGCGCACTCGAGCTTCTCTCCGCAAGCCTCCTCTCTCGCGCTCGCGGCCTCTCGCATAACCTCGACGCGGGTAAACGAGTAAGATGCATTGTTTTCCGCGAGCGCTAAAAATTTCCGGGGAACCGCCGAAATTTACGTTAACTTGTCTGGCTTGGAAGAGAGGCCAGGTGAGCGCGCGCGCTCCCTTCTACCGCGTGTATCAACTTCAATCGCACAGTTAACTCGGAAACTTATGGATCGAGCGTTGTTCCAGCGGAAACTTGGGGGGCGAGAGAGCGAGGCGGAGAGAGGGAGCGGAAGGCTATATCGCGTCTTGCAAAGACTGCCGAGCAACTTGCGCGACGCACAAACACTCGACTTTCTCGGATAGAGAGACGGGGAGAGAAGTTACGGGCCGGGTCCACCTTTATGCACCTTCTTGATAACGGCGACGAGCCGCTGCCTTTCCGAGAAGTCCGAAACTTTATTAAAAGCCAAGTTTCCCTCGCGCGGGGCCCCGTATCGCGCGAGTCGCCGACTCAAATGTGCAGCGGGAGAGGATTTCGTTCGCCAAACGGCCGGCGGGCTGCGCGATCGCGCTACTTACGCGCGCGGCCGCCGAGACGTTTGGTTAATGTTTTGGAACATAACTTTGTCGGCGCGCGGCGTATGGTAACGCGAGTAGCGGACATTGTCTTCTTCGAGATCGGCTTAAACTGCGGATAGCGGGCGCGTCTGAAGAGTAAATATACGCGGGGCTGAATAAATGTAACCCGTAGGCTGAACCAACTGTATCCGTATGTATGTTGAACTGCTGCTAAACACAAATATGACTTTACTTGCGGTCCGTCGCGCCAGGATTTTCGGATATCTTAAATTTTAAGAATTTTGAGATACGTTTATGTCCGAGATCAAAAGACCCTTTTCAGTGCTATGGTTCGCAACACGATATAAAACCTATATCGCCACTTTTTATTTTTCGCGCGATTATTATACCAGGCCAGGTTCGAAAGCCTCGATCTTAAGAAGCCCTCGAGTCGCTCCGCTTGTTTCCAGGAAAAAAAAAAGAAGGATGTATCCCGGGCCGTGGCAATAATCAAAGAATGAATATTCAACGGGGAACGAGAACGGACGCCAGGCAGAAAGTCGTCGGTGCGCCAGAGAGAGGCTGCTGTCGCGCGGCGATATCGGATCGTTATACCGGGACATTAATTACGACCTAGCGGCGTTCGCGAGAATGTACAGAGACGCGAAGGAGAGGACTCGAAGCGCGTTAGCCGGCCGGATGCGTATTATTCCGGGGTGGGCCTCTGGCGGCCTGTTCATTGTTTAATCCGGCAATTATTGAAAATCAATGCGCCGCTCTCTCCCCGCGCCGCTGCACCTCGACGCCTCTCCACCGATCAAACGAGCAATTGTACCAAACTTACGTACATGTACAACTTTTTTTAGCTCGGAGCCTCGGCTTCGCGCTCCGGCGCAGTTGACGCGGCAGCTGCAGCCGCGGGAGAGATATTTAATAGCGCGGAATTTTTTCAGTATGAGCTTCCGCGCAGCCCGCTCGTCAGGTTGGACTGCGCGCTAAGCCACTTATTTTTAATGAGACGCCGCGTATAATATTATTCGAGGAAAGTAGCGCGCGCGCCGGTGATTAATTATTTCAGGGCTGCCTGAAAATATCGAAAATTATCATGTCCTCGCTGTCGTACGAAGACTTTTGAAATGTAATACTCGTTGTCGGGAGGGATGTTAATTTTCGTTTAATTATTCAATATTATGCCATTAATCTCTAATAAGAATAACGAGGCTCTCTGCACCCGGTAACTTTTGTTTATGTAAAAAAAAAAAAAAAAAAAACGGAGGCAGGTGGGTGGGTAGGCGAAAGTTTTGACCGGAATGTCGATAGCAAGCGCCGTCAATAAATTCAAGGCCCGCGCGCGCGTCCTGCAGATAAACGAAAATAAAGAAGAAATACGGCGGCATTACCTAACTCCCTTCTCCCCCCCCCCCTTTCCTCTCTCCGTCTCTCTTATATCGCTTTACCGCCGCATATAGATTTCGAGGCTCGCATACGGCCGAATGTATGCGCTTTTATCTCTTTCTTGTGTATGCGCCCCAAATGCGTTATCGCACGCGGCGTAGGAAACGAAATAAACCGGATCCTTTTGTCCCGTTTGTAGGAAAATGCATTAAAGCGCCGAGCTGCTCCTCTTTTCGTATATTAAGGCCGAAAATTACGTTACGCACTGACCTTCTCTCGGGCGTTTTAGCAGTCTTTATTAACTCTCCTCAATCCTTTTGTCGTGCTAAATACGTATATACGAGGCTTTCTACAATCTTTTAAAGTCTCGGTTTTTCCCCGATTTTTAGCTGATTTAGTATGATTAAAAGATACGATTCGATTAAATTAGCGTGGCAGCGAAGCTCTACGGTGCAAAAAACTAGTCGATCAATTATTGGAGAACTCTAATTAAGCCGACGAAAAAAGGAGATTAATCGCGAGCTTAGGTAGAAATAAAGCACAATATGACGGGAGAAACGCCGCTGCCATGCAAACCCGTGGAAAAATAAATTCAGCCGGCTGGCACTGCTGTTGCCATGATAGAATGAAGTAAAAAAGAGAGCTCGGGAGAGAGAGAGAGAGAAAAAAAAAGGGTAGTAACGTAAGAGCCGGAGAGCTAACAAAGCGAGGAGTATTTTCCCTTCCCTCTTTTCTCCGACGTGTACATAAAGTCTCGCGAATCCTACACCTGCGGAGTTTCTGGGTTCTTTTCATATTTTTCCGCGCAACCTTGTATTCTCATTTTACGCGGAATTCTCGTGCTTTATTAACGACTTTAATTCACCCGCTTTCATCTTCGGCGCATTAAGACCGACAAAAAGACTGCGTAATGCTGGTTGATCAAAAAAAAAAAGAAAAGAAAAAAAAACAACCCCCTCACTTCCGCGTGCAAAAGTAAATATTAGCTAGAAATAATTGAACCACTCAGCGAAAAGTCCAAAGTCAAAGCGAACCGTCCTGGATGCATATATACGCCAACGGAGGAGCAGCGAGAAAAGCGGATGAAACCTTAACATACAGATTTCTCCGGTATCCGGAGAAATCCAAAGTTCGGGAGTGCATCGAGGCAGAAGTAGAGAAAGAAAAGGCCGAGACAAAGAGAGAGAGAGAGAGAGGAAGAGAGGATCTCGCTACGTGGAACAAAGAGAGGACGGCGAGAGAGAGGTTTTCGCCGTGCTGCACGAGAGGCGCATGCGCGCGCAAGGGGATTCACCGAGCGAGTTACTGCCTATCATACATAATTGAAAACCAGCACGCATCGTTCCTCCTTCCACCACCTCCTCTCTCTCTCTCTCTCTCTCTCTCGTCCGACGAACCCCTATAAATTTCAATACAACTTCGCTTGTTAAGCCGTCCGCCTGTACGAGCAGGGCCCGGAAAGGGGACGGGGGAGACACGAGGAGAACCAGAATGGAAGAAAATATAGACGAACCCGTCCTCTTGCCGCTTTATCAATCAGTTATTGCGATCGATTACCCGCGCGCTGTTTAAGCAATGGATCAATTTTGAACGGTGCACGGAGCAGACGGGCGACGGGGCGAGGCTATAAACTTTGTATAAACTTTGATAATAAATGAAAATCAATAGGTAGCCGCGCGGAGATCAAGCAAGAAGTTTGCGAAACTTGCCGTTTGTATACGGCAAAGCTTGCCGCCAATGTGGTTACTGACACAATGCATTAACAAGCATCGCGAATGCACTTTTGACAAGTCGACTCGGACGAACAGTAACCAGAAAGCAATACGATAGCCCAGATTGTTAAAACATTCAGCCATCGAGACTCGGCTAAACTTCTCCGGGATGAAACATTCGAGCTTGAACACGAATAACAATTCTTTGACTTTCAGTCCCTCCGACGTCAAAGGCCGTCGCAGCGCTCGTCAAAGTTCGGCCAGTCCCGGAGCTTCCCGCCGAGCGCCGTGCACGCCGACGAGGCCCAGGCAGAGCACGAAGCCTCCTCGGCCGCGGAGGCGGGCCTGGACGACGAGGAGGAGGCCTTCTTCCAGCCGCCGCCGGCCCAGGCCGCGGTCACCATCGTCGACCAGGACAAGGAGGAGGCCACCGACGAGGGAACCACCGCCGCAGCCACCGCCATCGCCGTCGCCGCAGCCTCCGTCTCCGCCGTCGACGGAGCCGACAAACTCAGGATGCTGTAAGTCCTTTCAGCGCCCGTTTAATCCCCTTACCCGAGCCGAGCCTAACCCAGAGTGTTCTCTTTTCGCAGGAGCCCGACGGCGATGGCGGCCGCGGACAAGCAGCCCGAGGAGCGGTCGGGCATCGATGGCCAGGTGCGAAGGACTCGGGCCATCTCCGCAAGGGACCACTACACTCTGCGATCGAGACTGGAGCCGCAGGAGCCCCAGCACATGACCCTGCCCGCCGAGATGCAGGCGGCCCTGAACGAGGGCGTGAGCCTGAGGCCGCCCAAGAAGTCGGTATTCGGCGGCAAGAGGATCTCGCCCAGCACGATCGACCGCGTCTTCGACAACAGCAATCGACGCCAGTACGGGATGGGCATCGTCGGCCGCTTCTTCGGGTGAGCTGCGCGCGGCTTCGGCGAGGAGCGGGCGCCCGATTTTTTTTCGCGTTAAATATAGGCTGCTGCTGCACTCTTTCGACCACCGACCGACGCGACCGACTCGGCGGATGGAGGAGAGCGGTGGGAGGAGAGTCGAGCAGTTTCTTTTTACTCCTGGCGTCCTTTTTAGGCACTTAGCCCTCTTTTTTGCGTTTTACTCCACAATCGACGCTCCACTTTTACCTCCTACGAATTTTTCTCTCTCCGGCTCTCCTCGCTCTTTACGTGACCTACTTTTCGACCCCCCCCCCCCCCCCCCCCCCCCCCCCCCCCCCCCCCCC
>UCOM01004457.1:0-12345 GCA_900474385.1 Ormyrus pomaceus | reverse complement strand
TTTTTTTTTTTTTTTTTTTTTTTTTCATCCGCTCGGGCTGCAGCGCGACAAAGGTCGCGGTCATTTTTCATATTTCCCGAGGGGCTCTCGTGTAAATTAGCCGCGATGAGCGTTCGGCACCGAGTAAATATTGGTTCGCGATTTTTCAATTTCCTGCTCGAGGGTTCGGCTATTTTATGCGGGGAAAATTCTTCTGGACTGATACATCCTGGGGTGAGATATCGGTGAACCATCTTGGGAAGGTTTATAAATGATGCTAGTAATCATCCATCACGCCATGATTATTGTCAGAGACATTTATTTAAGAGTACCTAATATTTCAAATCATCAAATTGTTTTTTAAACTCGAAACCTTATCATAAAAATAATGCGTTGTTAATGCCTATATACTCGAGGTAATCGCTCCCAATAAGAACGCAGCCGCATTAGAAAATCTGATCAAAGAAAAATAAGGCGGCAGAAGGCCCTGACAGCTGGGCGAAAATATCCGGCGCCTCTTCTTACTTCCCGGCGGGCCGAATCTTCCTCTCGCCTGCATTATGCTAAAGGCGGCCCGATATTTTTGCCGCGCGGCGCGTAACGGGGCCCGATGATTGATCGCGTCCGCGCTTCGTACCGGCTATTAACATATTCGCGCGCGCCGCTTCGGCGCGCTCATCCATCAGCGCGACTCCTAGACGGGGCCGGCCGAGATGCATGCCGATGAGGCGGCTTAAACGCCGAATAATAGCCTCTCGTCCCGGTTTGTTCGGCCAATTTCTGATCTTTGCCTTCTCTATTTCTGCAATGAATAAATTTTGTTTTCGCGAACTGTACATATACACTTCCTGGAGTACAGTTCGTCTGGGGAAACTAATTTCGAGGCGTCGGATATATTTTTTTAATGCTCTTCAACGTCAAAAGAGTTGCGGAGGTGGATGTTTTGTAGGAGGAAGCAAATTTTACGTAATCCGATTTTAAGGCGAGAGTAATGAAACGCGGCGAGTGAGACCCGAGGATGAGTTAATCGAATTGCCGGTGATTGTCAGCACCTGTTTGCTAATTCCGCGCAACTTTTTTCGCGCCTTTAACGTCTTTTATCTCTGGTCTTTTTGTTTTAACGTAGCTTATCGCGCGGCGAGTTAATAACGTTAAAAACAATGTCTCGCTCCATTTTTACATATTCAACATTATTTTAGCTTTTTCGGCTAAAACTTACAGTGTGCATTAACGAAATCGGATTAACTATGAGGAGTTAGAATATATTTGAGAAGCTCTAATTAATAGTGCATTTCCGATCGCATTTCGGCAGTCGGGCGCGAAGTAGTTTACACATCTCTTGACGCAAAATTTCTCGGTGCTTCCTTTCCGGGCGCTTAAATGGAAATTGAGTTGGATGCTTTGCAAAGCTGCAAATGGTGCTTTTGAACTTTGTAACGAAAATTGATACCTCTTTCAAAGCGAATAAGTCAGCGCGCTATCTTTGATGTTACACGGAAGTTGTCCGAAGAGATTGAGTTGCGAGCTTCGCCTTCCATCGCCCGGGCTTTGTGTAAAGTAATACCGAAAGTTGATTTTTTTTTTCATAAAAAAAACTGAACTTTCACAGATTTTCTTTCAAATAAACAAGCAACTGTCGGGCATCTCCTAAAAAGCTTTATGATTAAAACCGTTAATAAAGCCTGCAAGCAAAGTTCGACTTTCTCCTTACAAGCTTAATTTTTTATTACACCGACTCTCTAAAAAAATTTAACCGAATTCCTATGAAAACCTCGAGCGGCGCAGACTGAAGAACGAAATAACCGTTTGAAAGAGCCTGGGCTCGAAAAATAATCCCCTCGTCCTGATCCTACCCCATCCGCTTTTAGCACGGGGGAGAGAGAGACTGCACGAAGCCGCGCGCTCGACGTAAAGTTTACGGCGAGCTTCTTTAACTAGTCGCGAACGGCAGGCGCGACCTCGACGAGCGGCTAGTTTTCTGAAAAGTGCCGCGTCCTTTTTTTCCTTTTACGACGAGTCGTTCCGCTTTAGGAGGAGCTCGGGTTCGCGTAGGGAAATGATGCCGCCGCCGCCGTCGCTGCCTCGTAGTGTTCCTTTTCTAAGGGATGTGTAATTATAGCCTCGAGTTTAAAGGGCATTAATAGTCGGGGGAGTTGTTGCTGGAATGTACTTCTAGTGGCTTGAGCTGTTGCTTGTTCGTGCAAAAATGTCGCATTCGTTTTATAGAAGTTTTCAGATTATTAGAATTTATAGAGGAAGGTTCGAAAACTAATGTAATTTAAGAATTTTTTTTTTTTTTTTGAGGAAATTATTTTTAAACTAGCGATAATGCATGCTGTCGTATTTCAATAAAGGCACTAGGCACTAAAGAAATTAAAATTTATTAATACAAATAAAATAAAGTAGATATTAAAATATTTTTTTCGTATTTCATACAACTGCCTTTATGAACTTGCAGCTGCGAGCATTATATTCTTTTTATGTGCTGCTGGATATTCTTTCATTTTAGTCTACATTCAGGACTTTTATTTAATCTAGGAACTCAATTTTCCCTCGCTTTTTCCATCCATATTATTACTAAAATATAACAGTCTTCTATTATTTTTAATTTCCACTTGAAATTTTAAATACTGAAATAACAATTTCGATAAAATGAAAAACTTTGGCCGATCTTCTTGAAAACCAATTCAATCAATTTCTGAAAACTCGATTGAATGGTTTTTCATCAAATTCTTAATTACGACAAAGGGTTGAAAATGAAATAAGCTTAAATCAAATAATATAAAAGTTCTTTTCGAAAGAAGAAATTACAATTAAAACTTTTCAAGAACCACCTATATTTAAAGTCAAAAACTCAATAAAAGACGAAAGAGTCGAAAATAATGAAATAGTCCACTTTTGAATGATTAACAAAGCAATCAAATAATCTTCTTAAGATTAATGAAACCGTGCCAGAAAAAGCGATCGCACTGCGTTCTAATCGAGGGAAACGGCACGCGCCGCGGCGTTTTGCGGCGTCACTCAACGCGTCCACCGCAACACTCGCATGTGTATGCAAAGGGGGAAAACTGTCGGCCGCACATAACGCCGTGCGGGAATAAAGCCTTGGCTAAAGTCATTTCCTCCACCGGAAAGTTTCGAACGCAGTTCGAAGAGCTTTGCGTCGAAGCTCTGCTCCTTTATGCTGATGATGCGTTTTAAAATCTTTTCAAATTGCCAGGGATTTTCGAACGAAAGCAGAGTAATTAGTAGGAAATAATTAGGATTTATTTACTTAAAAGATATTGAATGAAATAAAATTCCAAAAGAGCAACAACAAATTAGTGATTAATGATGGGTTTAGGATTACTGTGCCGCATCCAGTGTATTACTATATGCTAAATTATAGATAGCTTGAAATTCTCGACCACAAATGATCTACTCAATATTCCCAGCTAATCCAATTATCGATGGATTGCATCAAATGCGCATAATATTCCCCCCAATTAAAAGCTCCGATAACGTATAACAATCACGTAACAAGAGCGAGAAAATGAAGATATCGAGCGGCTCTACTGAACCAATGAAATGCACCAAAAAGAACAGTTTCGAATTCGCTTAGCCTTTAAATTTTCAGAAAAACAATAAACCCTGTCCGCTCGTTATCATAACGATTGCAGCTCCAATTGTCGAAGCGTCAAAGCTTGAGCCCTCCATTTATCGCGCGTCAACGCTATTTCGCCTCTCAAATCCATTTAATCCTCGTCAGAAGTTCCTGCAGTTAAGGAAATGTCAAATAATGAAGCGCGCCGTCAAAAACAAGTGCCCGCGCATAATGAAAGACTGGGCTAAAAAAGCGGAACAACTGCACGGGAGCTTTTCTTTACCGCGAGGAAGTCCGTCCTTTCGCGGGTAAAAGTAATTATTTCTTTTTTCCCCACGAGGAAGAAAGACTCGTTCGCGTTAAGGGACGGAGGGGGGGGGGAGGGGGTTTAAGACTGGTCTGCAATTAAAGAAACTAACTTTTTAACTTCTTATTATTGATAATTAAAACAAAAGCTGCTTAATTGGGCCGCATTATCTTCCGGGTTTATGGACAATGAAACTTCTTATCTGGCTTTCGTACTTTTATTGGTGCGAGTTTCATGGGCGACTGTAAAATCTTTGAATATTTTTGCAACAGCAGCTTGCGGGATATCAGCGAACAATTAAATTTCCCGATACCCGAAAAGCTTGGAATATTTTCCTGGGTTGATGATTCTCCTGGTAAAATTTACGAGGTCTCTAAAAATATGCAAGGAAATTAAAAACTTTTCCTCGTTACGCTTCAAATTAGAGGAGTCATTTCTGTAGTTGTGCATGTAAAGTGTTTTTAGAGGTAAAAATTCGAGCTAGTAAAAAAAGTTCTCGTAGTAAAATGTAAATTAGGGAAATATTTTTAGAAAGATGACGTGCTTCGCGCTCATTTCAGCGGTTCAGGCGTAGATACATTTCAAAGAGAGAATCGAAAAACTTGAAAAGGTAGCTAAAGGCAAAACAATGTATATAAAAAAAAGCCCCTCGCGCCTCAGTCGACGGCTGAAAAAATAATTCGCCCACTCGATGTGCTTGATCCCAAAGCCGACACTGTCACGGAAAGCAAAGAGTTGGCGCAAGCTCGCTTTCGGAAAAAAGTGTCCGTCGCGCGAAAGCTCCCCTTCGGAGCTTCGGAGCCGGGCTCAACAGCTGACGCAGAGGAAACGAGCCGCGTAGGTTGAGCTGTTTAGCTTGTCCCTAAACGTGTCTGCCCTTTAGACTGGTGAAAGGCTCTCGCGTCGTCGTCGTCGTCGTCGACGTCGTCATCAAGGCTCCACTTGTGCGCCGGGCCTACGTGCCGTGGATAGCAGCAGGGCTCTCGACTCGCTTATAATCCGCTCTGACGGCGCAGCCCTCGAGGCGCAGGAGGATGCTGGCGTGCGTTTACCCGGCGGAGAGCTTCAAGTCGAAGCCCGTCACGGTGAAGCTCCGGCAGAACCCTAGCGGCCAGCAGCAGCAGCAGCAGCAGCAACAACATGTGTCCGGAAAGCCGAGGAGGAGGTCCAAGCTGCCCCTCGCTCTTAAGGAGAAGAACGCCAGTCTCGTGGCGAGGGAGCAGCAGCAGATCGAGGTGAGTTTCGGGGAGGCGGCACCCAGCCGCTCCGATCGACCGCGTTCTTCCTTAGTATGCGTGTCTTTGTTGCTAGATCAGTCAGAGTTGTTGCACGTCAGTTTAGAGAATGACATTTTTTTTGTAAAGCGTTCGGTTGACCTACTAAGCTTTCCGGAGTTCAAGGTGAAATGTGATCAATTCGTCCCGGGCATTGCTGCAGCTTCATTCCACCCGTCGGGCATTATATGCCCGCGGCATATTACAATATATTGATACGGCAATATCAATCAGCCAAATGCTAAAGTTGGGACAAACATTATTGACCCTTGAGAGGTTAAGCCGCCGAAAGAACGAATCGATTTTTATACAGCTGACGCGCACTGCTTCTGCCCAATTTAGAACTTTTAAATTGAATGCCGCAAAATTGATGAGCCACTTTTTCATTCGTTAATTCGACCCTCGCTGTTAAATGTACAATTGTTTGCTTATACTTTATTCCGCGTTACGGTTATATGTGCGGTACGCGGCTTAGAATTAGATCAATGAATTATGCTCTACTCTCCGAATTTATAATATGCGCATGCTGCAATCTCTAGTTTCGACCGCTAAATGTTCCATTGTGATAATACATTTGAACGATATTTAATTATTGAATATTATCGATATGCCTCGAACCATTTTGATCGTATAAATTTAATGGAACGATTTTGATGCCTCGAATAAAATTTGCTATTATCGTTCGCCATTAGTAGCATGGCATGCAAGACTTTAATTGAAGCTTCTCATTCGGTTCTCTGAAAATATTGACGTTCGAAATTGCACGAAAATTGCTGATACTTTATTATTAAAAAGAAGAAAATTTATAATTCCCATTCCAGTCTTATTTTCGAAGCAAAAACAGCATCACCCCCGACACAAACCAGAACACGGATCCCCAGTCCCTCTAAAAGTCGAGTTTAGAAAAAAAATCGCCAAATATATCACTTCCGCCCCAGAAAGACTTCCTACGTCAGCACCGCGCGGATTCCCTCTGCTCTGCACCAGAGTCACTGCACTGACCCGCGGGTGTAATTATTTCCAAAGGCACGCCGAGGGGCCCGAGAAGTAGCACTCGCTCCTCGCGCACACTTTTTATTATAGTTTTTCGCGGAGCCTCGCGTTGCTCATTGCGATTCCGTCATTTCTACCCCCCACCCCCCACTTTAAGATCCTTATCTCGTCGAATTCTGCGACGCGGGACGATTGGCTTTTGCGCCCCGGGTAAACTTAACGAGGCCATTTCCGCCGCCGCTGATTCCGATGACAAGATGCCCCAGCCAGGGAGAAAGCAGACGAGCCGTGTATTGGCTTTTTGTTCGTATCGACGAACCAATTATATTCCGGAATTGCTGGATTCGTATATAGACCGATATGAAGTTGAGCGCCGAGCAGTAATGGCAAATCGATGAGTTATGTGGGCTTATATTGAATCGATCATTTTGAAATAAGTACCGCCAGTTGCCGGATAAAAGTATCGTGTCCGATGATATCGTGGGCTTTGTGCGGATGCAGTAACAGGCACAAAAATTGCTGCAAACTCTTATGGAATTGTAAGATGTCGGATATGTTTCTGCAGACTGTATTTATTGTACGACAAAGGATTTCATTTTATTCGCCATCACAACCGTCTCGTTCGCTATACCAAACGGTCGTTTACAATTTAAACTCGGCAAATAATACGGCACAAAAAGCTAAATAACACGGCAATGCATCATTATCGCGCAAAAACAGTCGTTCCAGGGCTTCGCTCGTGAAAGCCCGCGCGACAATAAAAGAAGGGGGGAAAAAAAAGCTGCGAGATGCAATCGGGCCTCGAGAGAAATCAATAGGCCAATTATTCCGCGGACTCGACGTGCACAATAAAATCCGTGACTTTGCTTAAGAGTCTCCATTAAATCAATCCGAGCGCCGACTGCCGACTGCCGGCGCGGATCTTCTTCGCAAAGTCTTCTCGGGCGCTTATTAACGTCGGCGAAAATAATTAAGGTCGCCGTCGGCCCGAAGAAAGACTCTCTGCGTGAAGAAGAAGAACCTCGCTGGGAATTCATCGTTGTAATGATAAATAATTTTCGGACCTATTTTCTCTGAATCGATCCTGTAATTCCGTTGATTTCGCTGAATTGTTGTTACGATTACACTATTATCATAATAACCCAGATTATTAGCATTAAATTCCTAGATAATTTACGTATGTTAATTACAACAGCCGCAGGCACTAAAACAAATCGCGCACCTTAAAGCAAACGGAATCGCAATAATTTCGCGTCGCTTCCCTAAATTTTAGCAAGACCCGTAAAAGGCGGAAGCCCCAAAGGGCACTAGAAATCGGGAAGCCGGCAGAAATACGCCGCCGCGCGGCGCTTGTAAAACAAACGGCCCGTCCTCGCGACACGCGCCGCTCTCAGTGGCGGCGGGGTAAAACCGGCAATTACGGCGCGTCTAAAATATCAGATGCGCAAAACGGATACGCGAGCGGCGGAGTCCCGGCCGGAAAATTAGTTCCCCCTGTTCTCCTATTCCAGCGGCAGCCTTTGTGCGTTACGGCCTCGAGAGCCGGGAGCTCTCTCTCGGCCCGCTTCTGTGTTTCTCTCCGCGCTCCGCTTTTTACGGCGGATGCAGTTCAGAATTCACGACGGCGCTGCTGCGTCTTCTCCATTTTTCTGCCTCTTCCGGCATTGTTTTTTAAGGCGTTAAAAATGCCTTTCTCAGTGAAAAAATAAAGATCCACCTGCTGGAGTATATTAACAGCTCTTTTTCAGCGTCGTTCTAATTCGCCGTCTAGACGAAAAAATGTCTTTTTTCTTTCAACGTTGTGTAATAGGTTTACGAGTACACGAGAAAGTCCTCAATTTTCTAAAAAAATAAAGTCGAATAAAATTTCTAAAAATATCTCTCTATACGAACAAAAGCCGTTGGTATTTCAAAAGCTCGTCCGTATTTGCAATGCATCATTCTCGAAAATTAGAAGTGCTTTCCATCTTTTTAGTCGATATTTTCATTTTCCCTGAAAGGCTGCTGTTTAGTCGATGTATGAGATGCAACTTTTATTTTAAGATGGCGTTTATATTCTACGACTCGCGTAAACACATCGCAGCAGAATATTATTTTATGATGGTATGCTAAAATATGCCCATAATTTCGCGATACGAAATATATTGACATTTTCTGACGAGACGTTCGTTTACCAGTCGAACCTCGACTCTGATTTTCGTTGCCGAAAACTTGTGAAAGATTCATAATACACAGCCGATATCCCGCCGGAAAAGACCGGACAAAGTTTTAGCCCACATTTTATTCGAACAGAGGCCGATGAACCCCTAATTTTCTCTTGCGTCGGATTAAACGCTCGGAGACGACGCGACGATAAATAATTCAATCCAATTTTGTCTTTATCACTCATTCTCGCGCTCGCACTTGGACTTTTACGGCCGCGAAGAATTCGCGCGCCAGAGATGAAACTACCGCGCCGTCAAACTTTACCGCCTGATATATTAAATCGATGAATTCCTTTGATAAAGCTCCGCGGGCTGTTTTAGCAGCTGCGAAGTGTGTAGACGTATATAGGGTGCTTCACCTTCCGAGGGAAGAACTTCTTTGTTGCTCCAAAGGTAGGAATGGAGGCTTCTTACGGAGAAGCTGCTATTGAGAGAGAGTATTTGCCGGATTTGCTGCAACTGAATGCGCAAGAGGCTTTTAATGAGAGCTTTGTATTTACAAGTGCCTCTTGTTTCTTTATTTATGCATATCCGTGGAAAAATGTTTTCGCCGTAATATTACTGTGCTGAAAGAAGCGAATTTTATCTACCGTTAATCGAAAATTATCGCAAACCTGTATCGTTTTCTATCCTACTTTATTTTAATTAACTATAATATAGAACTTAGATAAACACGAGTCTTAATTGTTCTTCGTTAACTCTCGAACAATACTGCTTTCTCTGTTGAACCATATAATACGCAAATATATGTAGAGATAAGTAATTGAAACGACGAAAGTCGTGCACAAATGACTCTAATATCCTTACTAAAAACTGTTGATAACGAAAGAAAGCCGAAAAGTCGTAAAGACAAAAGGAAAGACGAGAGGGAAAGAAAAAGAAGCCACCCTTGGCTATAACAAACGGCGAAGTAATCCCGGCGATAATCTCGGTCTTAGAACCGGGATGCGACGTAATTTCTCTCTATCAACAGGCTCGGTTGATTAAAATCATTTCGGAGCCGATTATGGTGATAAATTCGCCCGGGAGAATTGGAAGCTCGCGTGGTTTCCTCTGATGAAAATTGCCTCCTGCGCGAGGAGGAGAATCATTTCGGGAGTGGCCGCGTGATAAGAATGTCGCCGTTTGCTTCGCTCGCTTCCGTTCAATTACTTATTCGGCTCCCTAATTGAATGGATATCAACTGGCGTGTATTGCGAGGAGCCGATCGAACGAGAGGGCGGATTATGTCGGTATTCGCGGAATGAAAGGACGATTCTTCCAATTCCTAAATATTTATACAAATGATGTTTTCAGTGGAAAGGCGTTAAATTTTTTGAAGCTTAATTAAGCTTTGATTAATAGCACCGGGAATTTCATTCAATTAAAAGTGATATCCTTGCTTTATTCAAAACGTGAGATTCTGGGAGAATTTTAATTAGAGAGTACAATTGAGTACCTTCCTCCTTAATTAGATATCAGAGCTGAAATACAAATGGTATGATTGCGGTCGGTGTTATATTCCTTCAGTCTTGGATTAAATTGTAGAGTATAATATACATGCAGTGATCCAAATCTAATTTATCCTTAGTTAGATAAAATTAAAATAATTCTTTAATTCGAAGATTTCAATTGACAAGTCAAATCATCGAAATAGTTAATTCTAAATATACGTCGTTATTTCATAAATAAAAATACTTTTTCATTGACAATTTATACAAACGAAAAGTCAATCGATCCATCATCGAAGCAAATATCCGCATCGAAACGCATCATTGCGTGGCCGGATTCCTCGTTAATCAATCAGCTGACCTTATTAAAAACCCAGACGGCGATTAATCCGACATCGGAATCGTAGCAGCAGCGGCAGCAGCATCCCGCAAACAAGCATCACCGGGGGAAGCAACCACAAGCCGACCTCAGCATTGGTCCATCGCGATTTGGCCAACTATTCCGCTCGCCTTGATGAAGCTCTCGCGGCCCCCTCAATGCTGCCTCAGCTCTCGCAGCAGATAGAGAAAGTCCGCGCGGAAATCAATTCCGAGCCGCGCGAATTAATCATTATGCGCAGAGCGGCGACGGGAGATGCCGCTTCCTGCTTTGAGAGGAGGTATCGTACGCGCGTGTCTTTGCTACGACGCTCTCGGATTATTGTCGGCGGGGTAGCTGTTGCTTGCAGAGGAGAGAAATTATCTTCTGCGGTTTACTTTACATAGTAGTCTTAGTTATCAATTCTGACTTGATTTTCAAAAGAACATTTTCAAAAGCTTGTCAATCTTATAAGAGTTCATTTCAGTCTGCAACATTATATTCCGATCCGCATAGACACTAAAACATACTTGGCGATCCAATAATTCATATAACATCCCAATGTCACTGCACATTATCCTCGAGCGAATAAAAAGCAGTACGTCCACTTAGATAATTCATCGAAGCGAAAGGCCAGGAGAGCGAAAGAAAACGCCCCGTCGTCCAGCGGCGTAATTAATTAGCCCCGGCAAGAGACAATAATCCATCGACTCATATCCGAAAGGGAGAAATAAAACTGGTCGCCGCTTGCGCCCCGCGGCTCCTATCAGCGGCTGTCGGCGTTTCCATTACCTTCGGCGCGTCGCTCGCTTCATTACACAGCCGATGGACTACTCGGGGCAGTGTGCGCGCGCGCGAGAGTTGTATACAGCCGCAATTAACGCCGCGGGAGGTCTTCCGCGCCGCGCGCCCGAGCAACGTTTCTACGATTGCCAAGGCGATTTTTACCCGGGGATTGCCGAGGCTGCTAAAGCTGCCGCCCCCCGCGGAATTCCCTTTTACGTCCGCTGCTACCTTTTTCTACCTCTTTCTGCCGCTGCCGCTGTTATTGATGCGCCGCTTTATTACGCGCCCGATTGATTATTCGATTAAGGCTTTTAGTTGTCGCTGATTATCTGCCGGGAGGGGGCTGAAAAATCGAGCTTGTTTACCGAGGCTCGGACATTGTCGTGGAACTTTTCTTGGCGGAACAATAATTCAGAAAAAAAAATGTATATTTTTCCAATAATTCTTTAACCGCGCTATAAAATCTAACTTTACCAATTCAAAGCATTCGTCAAGCCATTACCTCGGAGCTCTCAACGACTACCGAAATCTGCGAGAGCCCTAAATTTGCGAGGGTCTTAAAAGGCAGCGGCATCCTCTGATTTATAAGGGCGAATCAAAGTCCGCTCGGAGGCAGTATCAGGAAAAATCGCGTTTGAATCCCTCTTTAAACGAACACGCATCCAATTTTAAACGGATTTTAAAGAGAGTCGTAAAAAGAAAGTCGGCTTTCCTTCCTCCTTGCTCCCTCTCTCGCTCCCTCTCTTTCCCATTCATGGCCCCCGCAGCCGCCGATAGATTTTTCTTGAATGGCATTGGGCGCGCGGGCGCGAGGTCGTCCATGATTTATGGGGACGTGTAAAGGCGAAACAAGAGCGGCGGCCCTCGGCTTTTCGGCGGGGAAAAGCACCTGATACCGATCGTCGAGATAGCGAACGATGACAGAGTAACAGCGAGTAAAACAATCGTAAAGAGGGGAAATCTCGCCGGAGAAATTTACATCTGTAAAACTACCCGGGCGACTGTTTGTTGCGAGCGCGTTCCCGAGGAGATAAATTCGAGACGTACAGTTACGAGCGCCAGAGATCGAGTGCTAATTGCGAGGCTCGAGCTTCGATCGCGATGGAAGTATTGCGCGATTTCGTCGATCTAAAGGAGTTTTAGGGTCTTGTGTATTTTATATTGATGATTCATGACTAGTACACGGAGAAAAATTTTGGTTAAAAATTACAACTAAAATTCGGGCAAAAATTACATCTACTATGTTAATCCCGGACCCGCCTCACATTTGAGTAAATTTTTAAGATGACGGTATGGTAAAATTTTCTCTACTCGTTCGAATGAGCTATTATTTCTGTTGCTTCTTTGTTTATATATTATAAGGTTATGTTATTGACATTCTTTATTCAAAAAATAACCTAAGAAATGATTTTTTAACCTATCAATCTCTAT
>UCOM01004456.1:0-12336 GCA_900474385.1 Ormyrus pomaceus | reverse complement strand
AAAACAATATGATAAAACTATATGTTTATATCATGTGACATATCATATGATAAATCATGTGACGAAAGGTTTCAAAATGTCACATGATATATCACATGAAATGTCACGTGACACGTCACATGAAATATCACATGAAATGTCACATGAAATGTCACATGATATATCACATGACATATCATGTGACATTTTTTAGCTGGGAGCCCCTTAACTAATATGTTGATGTGAGATGTTTCACTTGTAGATTATTATTTCTTTTGTGATTTTCAGTAAAGCGACATCTATCCACTAAATAATGTACTATATTAATACATGTAAATGTACTATAGAGGGACATAAATTACATGGATTTGATGCGAATAGACTCAGTGTATACATATATCAAAGATCTGTATAACACTATTGAGATCATACACCTCCTTAATTTATAATATCAAATTAAAAAATAATATTAAATAATATAATTATATCATTGTTTTTATTTATTTTATTTTTTTAGTTTATTTTATGAAAATTCGACCAAATTTTATTTAATTTTAATCACGAGTCATATAAAACTTGTTCTTGTTCATAAATTATAAATCAGTAATTTAGTGAACTCTTCAGATTATCAATTTTTTATATCAATAATCTTTTGTTATTTATTCATAAATGTTAATGAAAAAAAATCTAAAAATGTTTGTGTATGCATATATTTACAATGTTATTTATAAAAGTGTTTTAAATTAATTATTTTTCTTAAGGTGGGTCAAGCACTAATACAAATTACTGCAGAATTATTTAAAATTAAAAAGAATGATTCTTTAAATAAAAATACATCTTCTTGCCAAATCTTAGGTCAGGTTGCTGAGCAAATATTTAACAAAAAGTTATTCAAAGTTCGGTATTTTAGCATAGGTTTTTATGGAAGTCACTCATTTTTAACCAGAAATGTACTGCAACAAAAATATATATGGGGAATTCTTTTTCCAATCAGCCACCCTCTTGCCCATTTCAATTTTGGGGGAAAAATTTTTTTGAGTACATGAAAAAATTTACCAAAAAGTCTACCCGGTTGCAAAGATCCTATAAATTCCAATAGAAAGGGTGCAGAAACCGCATAACCTATGCGATTTTTGCACCCGGATCTATGAGATTTTATTAGTTTTTATAAGATCGTTTCAATAGGGTTGTCTCATCATTTAATTACGTATAGGGTTTCCTCTCTCTGGTGGTCACACGTGTGATCTGTACTTATATTGTCAGTATTATTGGTTTCCGTCACGATGCACGTGATAAATTTTCAGGAAATGATCGTCCTTATTCTCGTCGACGTTAGAAGCAATGGCCTCAGAGATGTCATATCAACTGTTAATAATTGCTGCGAACTTAGCCGGGCAGTTTCAACAGCCGTGGAAAGCAAGACCTCCAATGCTTTTCCCGCTTAAACCGTCAATGGATTGTTCTACGAGATCGATATTGGTTGGTGCATTAGTCGATTGTAAATACGTTGCTTTTTAATTGTCGATTCTTCTGCGTTTCTGCTTCTTCTTTTTCCATGTTTTTCTTAAAATTTCAAGGATCGTCGATTGATTTTACGCGTTTCGGATGCGTCACTGCAGGATTCCACCGTTAATAACGGAACATCATCGTCTTTTTTTGGCTTACTTTTCTTTTGCCGGGAAATAAAAGCTTCATCGGTCTTGTAACTGATTTTTTTAGTAACGCAAATCTCCAGCGATGTTCGCCGATTGCTTCTTCTTTCCCTTTTAGGAGACGGTACGCGTAAATCCGTCATTGCTCGTTTATTACTTGATCCAGCAACATTTTCGGCCGAAGAACAACCTCCGGCTGGAGAAGCTTTATCCGCATTAGTTATACCCTCATTATTGTCGTAAACTTCCCGCCCTGGTCGAATATTTCTTCTCTTCCTCGGCGTGGACACGCTCTTAAGTTTGCTCGTCCTTCCGTTATCTGTTCCCCGAGCCCATGTCGTCGCTGCTAGTAGTAACTTCAAAAGAAGATAACAATAGTTCCTCGTCAAGATGGTTGGAACTCACCCCGGTGGAAGGGAGCGACTCCTCCGGAAGTGATTCGTTATTGACGTCTCGAGGCAGAACATAAAGGACTCGAACGCGTCGTCGAAGCTTCTGGCGCTCAGCTCGTACCTCCTCCGCTCCTGCTCGCATCGAGTCGGGCTTCATCCTCCTATAAGGAATGGGTGTCCTCGTGCTCGGTTTCGGGATCGGTCGCGTTGCCCGCAGGCGCACCGGTCTCCTCGCTCGGCTCCCCCGAATCGCTCACGCAATAATCTGGCGAACGCGCGCTCTCGGTATTATCTGGCGTGCGAATTCTTTCGTTGTCTGGTGTTTGGACACATTCGGCGCGCGGAGGAAGAGCCGCGGGAGATATCTGCGGGTTATCAATTTCGAAAGAAGGCAGTGCGGACTCGGCTGATTTTTCACGATTCCGTGTATCCAGGATATGAGTCTCTCCTCGGCTGTAGGGCGGTTTGTTTTCGAAGTCATATTCGGGTGCTTCGACGGTCTCGGATGGTTTTCCAGGATGTTTGCTTCTTTCAATTGGAGGAAGATTAATTTTAGAACGGCCAGCCTTTAAACTGGCTTTTTTCTAAAAATATAAAAAGTTAGGAATTAGTTGTTTTGCATTTTTAAAAATAACTGCTATGACGAATTTGGTTTTACTGCAATTTTTACGTACTTTTTAAACGTTTTTGTGCACCGACGTTGATTGAAGCTTACGAAAGATTGCCTCTACTTTATTTGTAATTATTTATTATGAAAGTCAAAAATTGAAAGAGTAACTGTAATGTAAACATTACAGTTACAATATAACGATTTGCTTGAATTGGCGCTGAACGAAACGTATTAGATAAAAACAGTTAGAATATTGGAATGGGTGATCAAATTCATATAGAAAAAAAAATGTAAAATTATTTTAAGAGTTTCAATTTAAGAAAATCATAAATATTTACAGGAATTTTTTGGATGTGGATTAAATTACAACGTGGTTTTTCGAAAGTTAAACAAAATTTTTATTTTATATAAAAATGTATAACAGCATGTTTTAACAAACTTATAGGTGTAAGTATATTTATATTATCACAAATTACTTTTTCACTTTATAACTATAAAGTAACTATAAATTCTTACAATTAAATCGCACTCAAAAATTACGATTGCACAAATTTTTATTAACACTGTTCGAATATGTAGATTCTCTCGATGTTAACCGATAAATAAATTTTCTTATTGTCTTATCACTTTTTCACTTAAATCTAATCGAGGCAGTTACTTGAGTTTCTTTTAATCTTGTGAAATTTACAAACTTCTTTAAATTAATTATTGAAGCCGAATTAAAGATGTATGCCTGAATGTTATATTTACACAAAAAAAAAAAAAAAAAATGCGCACCACTTGTTCGCCCTTTACTAAAATCACCGCCAAAATCTAACAGGACTGGAAAAGAACGGGTTGGCGATGGAAATTCTCTCCTTCTTCGCCGCGGCGCTTTTATCGGCGCGAAATGCGCTTCCAATGCAGCTTTTCAGCTTGATCCGAACCATTTTCAGATTGCTCTTCACTGCCTCGCGCTCCATTCTTGTTTCTCGAGTCGGTCGCCGGCCTTGCTGCTTGGTGTCGAAACGCGCCGAACGACTTCGCGCAGCGAAATAACGCAAGCGGCTTGAGACTCCGGTTTTTTAAAGGCACTGCGACTCGGACCCCCCTCCGGAAGCCAAGATCGCAAATGCAAGGATAAGCCTTGAGTCGAATTGGATTCAATTGGTATAGCAATTCCTTTGATTCGCGTTTTAATCGTTTAAAGTGCATAAACGCGTTACGTTTTATTCAACAATTTTGGTTGTCGAACATTTTTCAAAAACTTTGAACGTGATAATTTTTAATTTCAAGTTTATTTTATTTTTTTAATTAGATGAGTAATGGAATGTATTGATGTATAGAGACTATAATAGTTTCGCAGTCCAAATAAGTAGGACATACTTTTTTGATCAACGGTTGTATTTATCCTCAACTGAGTAAATTAATAATATAATAAAAATATATAAGAAATAAAATTTTTTCATCTCGACAAAATGTTTGCACAGTTTAATATCACGTTTATCTTATTTAAAATTTCTCTTGACTTGATGTTATTACAACTGAAAAAACGACTGAGCAAATAGTCAGACTTTGTTCACCGTTTCATTAAAGAAAATTGTTAAAATTTTTTGTACCATCATTTTAACTCGTCGTTTTACTTTTAATTTTACTACAGTCTTATATACGCGTATATATATATATGTATACATTCGAGGACACCCACCTTTCGTTTTTTTAAATTTTACGTTATTTATGCGGAAGTGATATTGAGTAGAGGACACATAAATACATTTAAATTAAAAAGTATTATTTATTGTGAATTCAACAATGAATTATTTTTCATAAAAAATCGTTTTCCTCGTATATTAATTTTTAATTGATCAAGATAGCCGAAGGATGTCAACGACATTACTCAACGTTTTGTTTATTGAGCTAATGCGTGTATTTTCTTCCTTGAATGAGCTGCTGTACTGACTCATTGTGATAAAATTGTCATTTTTCAAATGTCGCAATTTATCCTTATCTCAAAATTATTAGAAAACGTCAGAAAATTGGAAAAATTTTGAAAAGTTAGATGATCGAGAGTTTAAACATTTTATAGATAAACGAATTATTAAAGTTATTTTGTTTAATACAAATTCAGCTTCTCTGATAAGGATAGGCTTAAGACTGGATTATACAGGTTCGACTTAAACATTAGGAAAAGTTTTAAAAAAGTAAAATGTGCAGATGAGCCGAAATTTCAGGATGCAACTCCTCGAAATAGTCGAGTTGTACACGTTATTAGACTTTTGTAATATAATAATAATTAGACTTGGAAAGATGAATCAAGCTTTAATTTGCTTTTTCAAAACTAAAAATATTCATTGGCTCAAAAATTAGTTTTTAGTTTAAAATTAAATGCTTCGAAGCAGTTTTGAGGTTCAAAATTTTACCGACAGAAAATAAACAATTTCATTTATTATTTTCCAATAATTGAATTGTAAACTGCTGCAAAAGTGACAAACCATTAATCGAACATTGTTCTGCATACGCATTATAGAACTCCTTAGAAATTATTGATAGATATATTGTTCTACGAATTTATGAAGTGCAGGAACATCGGTGCTATAAAAAAAAATTTATTGCCACAGCATCAGGAAACTTTTTTTTTTTATAAAAGACGAACGAAAAGCGCGAAGACTCAACAGTGAAGATGATGCTGCGATTGTTCGTTACCCTCCTCGTCGTCGGTCTGACGACCGGTGAAATAAAAAATAAAGGATGGTGGAGAAACGCGATATTTTACCAAATATATCCGCGCAGTTTTATGGACGGAAATGGTGACGGAATCGGCGATCTCAAAGGTAAAACGACATTTCTATCGGTACTTCGTTGAGAAAAATTTTGTAGTTGAATTTATCGCGAAACGTCATTTTTATCGCGAAAAAATAAATGATATTTTTACATATCAGGTATCACCAATAGATTGGAGCATTTTGTTGAGTCTGGAATCGATGGGGTGTGGCTTTCACCAATATATGCCAGTCCAATGGTCGATTTTGGATACGATATTTCTGATTTCCGCAAAGTCGATCCAACTTATGGCACAATGGAGGATTTAGAAGAACTGACGAGCAAAGCAAGAAAGCTAGGAATCAAAGTACGCATTTAGAGCATATATGAATCGAATATTAGTACTATTGTTCCACTAATTTATTGATTCTTAGGTCGTCCTAGATTTTGTACCAAATCACACTTCCGACAAGCACGAATGGTTCGTCAAGAGCGTCAACGGTGTCGAGCAATACAAGGATTATTACACGTGGCGCAGAGGAAGGCAAAACAATACGAAACCACCAAACAATTGGATAAGTCTCTTCACCGGACCGGCTTGGACCTACAGTCCAGAAAGGGATTTGTGGTACTTGCATCAATTCGAGTACAGGCAACCCGACGTGAATTTCAGCAATCCCCTGGTTCGACGCGAAATGGAGGTAATCAATATATATAGATTTAAAATTAATATTTTTTTCACGATAAAACGTTAAAATTCTTTCCTGATAAATGTTTTCAGGACGTTTTGAGATTTTGGTTGAGCAAAGGCGTCGACGGATTTCGAATAGACGCGACTCCTCACTTCTACGAGAAAGACGGTCTTCCCGACGAGCCTCGATCCTACGCAGCCGGCGCCACCGATCGAGATCAGGCTTATCTCGATCACATTTACACGAAGGACGATCCGCGAAATTACGAGCTGATCCGTAGCTGGAGGAGGATCGTGGACGAGTGGAGCGATTTGCACGACGAGGACGAGAAGGTTCTTTGTCGCGTTGACTTTTATGATTTTCTTCCTGGTGAATACGTAGATAGATTTTGGCCTTTTCCGCAGGTTCTCATGACCGAGGCCTACACGAATTTGGCGAACACCACCAAATATTACAAGTACGGATCCGACATACCTTTCAATTTCAACTTGATCACGGAGGTTACCAATGCTTCGAAGCCCAGCGACTTCAAGAAAACTATTGACAAGTGGATGGCGTCGAAACCAGCCAACGGTACAGCGAATTGGGTGGTGAGTTTTCTCATATAAGCTCGCTGGATTTTTGCCCAGTTCACATTTAAACGGCGAAATCTGCGCAGATGGGCAATCACGATCGCAGCCGGATAGCCACGAGGTATCCCGGGCGGGCCGATCAAATGACGATACTGTCCATGATCCTTCCCGGGATCGCGGTCACCTATTACGGCGAGGAGATAGGCATGGAGGACAAGCTGGACATCAGCTGGGAAGAGACGCAGGATCCCCAGGCTTGCAACAGCGACGTCGAGCATTATCGGGCGCTGACTCGAGATCCCAACAGGACACCCTTCCAGTGGGACGGCTCGGTCAATGCTGGTAAATAAATCTCTTCTTTTTTTTTGTCCAAAGATAAGAGTAGGGCGAGTGGTTTGAGAAAAGCTTTTAATCGTTTAAAAAAAAAAATTCATCTTTTACAAAAAGGCTTCAGCAATGCTTCCACAACCTGGTTACCAGTCAACGATAATTATAAAGACTTGAATTTGGCAAAACAAAAATCTGATCCAGAATCTCACTACAAACTGTACCAGACATTGGCGAAATTGAGGAGAACCACGGAAGTTTTGAGAAATGGTACTTTGAATGTCCAAGTACTAAATCAAGAAGGAGTATTGGCCATAACACGTAGACATTTAAAAAAAGCCGTTATCCTATTAATTAACTTTTCTAATGATTTGCCTGAAAGTGTCAATCTCTCAAATATTTTACCAGGAACCACTAATGCTACTGTTGTTGTCTCTAGCGTTGGATCAGGCATTAAATGGGGGTAAGATTTACAAGAATATTACATTTCCTTCTTTATACATTCTTTTTTTTTAATCGATTTTGAATTGTAAATTGGTTGAAAAATCGATAAAATTATTCAGTTATTAAAACTGTTCTGTTTTTCTGTTTGCAGCTCGTCTATCAACGTCGAGAATATCAAATTGCCACCAAAAGCTTCCGTGGTTGTCATTGCAAATAGTAATATGTAATCATAACACGGACGCCTTTAGATTACTGTAACTTATAGTTTTAAATTTGAATTAAGATAAAAAAATTTAAAGATGTTAAATTTAACAAATTATTTTATTTATAATACTTGACCAATCATAATAATAATAAAATACTTGCACTTACAAATTTTTCAAACCTGAATTAATTTTAAATTGTAAATTATCACATACTTTATAAATTTATTAATAAAAAAATCATTGATTCATTAAACTTCAAGTCCAATCTTGGAGTTTTTTTTCTCATTTAGATCATTTATACTCTGTTTAAACAATGAAGAAAAATATCTTACTTTAGAGAATTTAGTTCTATTTCTTAAACTGTATTTTATTAAAATACATTAACTCGTTTAAAGTCAACATTAGTGTAATAAATTAAAATTAATTTTCTTAAAAAATTTAGTATACAAATATAGTTTCTGTTAACTCAAACTTAAGGAAAAATAGTATTTTGCTACTAAAATAGATGCAATATTTAATTATATTTTTTATAAAATTACAATTAGAAATTAATAGTATCAAAATACTTTTTGTTGCTTTATAATAAATGTTTAGTTTATTATCTATCTACAAATATAAAAATTAACAAATTTACATAAGTACGTATAAAACAATTTTTAGAAAAATAGGATTCGAATTATTCATATTAGTTTACATTTTGTTTTACACCTGATTCTTTTTTACAGTTATCTTTATCTGCAGAATTTGCAGTTGTAGTTACTGCTTCTTTTTTAATTTGAATATTTTCAACTCGTTCTTTATATCTTTTGTAAGTTTTAAAATCTATAGTTGGAATATTCATACATGCCAAAAGTCTGTTGAACTGAGTCCAACCGATTCCTGTTTGTAGAGTCCCTGCAAAAAAAAATAATAGAAAACAATCAGCTATGTTATATGACTTTTAAAATAATTGAATAAACATCATTATTTTCCACATTTCAAATATTTTAAAAATATTTAGATACAGTTATCAGTACTTTACATATTTATTCTTTATAATTATAGAAAATCAAAAACAGAAGTAAATTAAATGAAATTCAGTAAGAAATGTTTACCTGTTGCCGCTTTGAAATTAATGTCAAAACGAATGTTGCGGTCCTCGAGAGCAGACTCGTGCTTCTTGTCGGTACAGACGGTATTGACGATCAAACATTTATGGCATCGCACGAGGAGTATGGAGCCAAGGCCACGACGATGTTCGCTCTCTATGTTGTCGAGAGATAAGGCTTCCTTGCAGGATACACACCAGAGTTGTTGTCCGAGAACTGACAGTTCGACAATACGTCGCCCGCTTTTCTCTGCAGGCTGCTGCAATTGCAGTTGCTGCTGCTCTCCAACCGCCGTGCTGACAGAGACCTCGTTATCAGCTTCCCCGGCTCCATGGCCATCTTGCCCGGGCTCTTGTTCAAGCTTACCCTTCCAGCGGTGTTTGTTGTATTTTGGCATCACTTTAACCTAACAACTGAGCACTTTGTGTACATTCGGAAAGCGATACAGACGCCGCAGGCGGCGAGCCTACTTTAGGCGCATGCGTATAGTACTTGCTGCATTCGCAACTGTTTTCTCGCATTGTTTACGTTTGTTTAAAGAACGCAAGAAACAACAGAGTGAAGCAATAATATAACTATTGAGGAACAGACATTTAATTTAACGGAAGCATTTAAAAATATTGTTATTGTATATTAGAATTTCATTTACATTATTTTATTACATAAATACAAATACAAAATATTTTTAGACAATTTTTATGTTTACATATAATTTTTAAATTTTAAGAACGCTTACATTTGTTATTCCAATAATGTTCAACTGTCTATATATAGAATGTAAGCAATATATTTAGAAAAGAATATGGCCTAAGTCATGTACAAAAGGCCAACCCTTAGGGGAAAAATTTAGAAGAAAAAAATATTAACAATACTTTATTATAAAAAAAGTAGAAAATTTTAATATTTATATTGTAAAGTAACAAGTATAAACATTAGGGTTTTAATTATTGTTACACGTATTCATGCAGAATAATTTAAGAATTTCTCACGTTTCTAACTTGTCTCTGCACAATTCGAGCAGCTGCACTATCTTTCCAATCGTGGGAAAATAATACATCTCCCCAAAAACCTTTATGACTGTAAAGAGCAGATGTTCTAATATCTAAATCTAAATTTAGACAATATTTAATTTTTGACAAACTCTGGTTTATTGTTATCAAATGAAAAAGAATAGAAAGAAAATATATAAAGATATCAATTCAAATGTATTTTTAATTTTTTTATTTATTGTTTGAAAAATATAGCGATGTATTGATTCATATTAGATAATACTATATGGCAAGAATTAATCGAAATATGTTGTTAAAAATGATTATATGTATAGGATATAAGTACTTACTAAAGAATTGTACATCCTTTTTAAATTAAAGTGGGCTAAAATTTTTCCTTTCCAATATGCGGACGGAATGTGTTTAAAAAAACTAACTTCTTTTAGTTCTTCTTTTTTGATTTAAGAGTATTATTCACGGTCAATGTTATAATTAAAATTTAATTTATTTAACAAATTTTACTCTTTCTTTTCTCGGAATCCTTTTTTCTATTGTGTTCAAAATAAGTTTCATAACGTACATGCGATCGCTTATATTCTTGTCATTTTTGCATTAATAAATTGAATTTAAATAAGAAAATTTTGATAAAATCTATTAAATAACATTTAAGTTTAATTGTTTCTCAATAAAAAGTTACATTTTTTTATTCTAAAATGGTTAAAAATTTATCTAAATGTAAAAAGAATCTAAAGGTCAAAATGAACTTCTTCAAAAAGTAGTAATTTTCTCTAAAAGATAACTTCATACCCGAGCTCATTGACATTGATAATAAAGAAAAAATTGTGTTTGAAAAGTTAATGAAATTTTTTAGTTTATCAGATGCATTAAATATTTACAATAACGAAAAAATGCAAAGAATAAGTAACATAAAGCTTGAAAGAACAAGGCCCAACTCGGGCCGAATTCGAAAGGCGCCTCTTCGAGGTCCGCGCTCAGCCTCTAAAAGGATGAGCGTTTCATCAGAGATCATCATTCTCAACTGCACCGTATTAGGAGCGACATCGAGAAATTCAACTGAATCAACATGAGCGACGTAGAAGCTACTACAACCTCTCCTGCGGCACCAGCTGCCCCTGCTGCCAAAAAAGCAGCAGCGAAGAAGACGGAGAAGAAGCCAGCGAGCAAACCCAGCCATCCACCAGCAGGCGAGATGGTCACCGCTGCCATTTCTGCTCTCAAGGAAAAGAAAGGCTCTTCTCTCCAGGCCATCAAGAAGTACATCGCCGCCACCTACAAAGTCGATGTAGAGAAACAGTCGACTTTCATCAGGAAGTACCTCAAGTCTGCCGTCGAGAAGGAGACCCTCGTGCAAACCAAGGGCTCCGGTGCTTCCGGACGCTTCAAGCTGGCCGTCAAAGGTGAAGCCGAAAAGAAGAAAGCCACGAAGAAGCCCGCCGCCAAGAAGCCAGCAGGCGAAAAGAAGTCTCCCGCCAAAAAGTCCGTGGCCAAGAAGTCGTCCGCTGCGAAAAAACCATCGGCCGAGAAGAAGGTCGCCGCCAAGAAACCCGCAGCCAAGAAGCCCGCGGCGAAGCCCAAATCGCCCAAGCCCGCCAAAGCTAAGAAGCCTGCTGCAGCCAAGCCCAAGTCTCCCAAACCCAAGAAGGCTGCTGCACCCAAAGCTAAGCCCAAGGCCGCGAAGAAGTAGACGTTGGACATTGTCTATTGATTTTTTTAAAACCAATCAGCCCTTTTCAGGGCTACACATATCTAATAACGTACAACAAATTATTTTTAAATCGATTATTCTTATAAAATTTGTTTTCCTCTTAGAAACCTATATTCCTTACGTCCCTTTATTTCTCTAAAAAATTATAGGTAGAGACGAAAAGGACATCCAGAGCACGTGTGATTTAATGTGGTGAGTTCCCGCCAAAATTAACAATCTTTGCAAGCATGTCAGTGCATTCATTTTTGTTTTCTAATTTAAAAGGAACTAACATCCAAATGGTCTAAAGTATATTTTTTGTAGAATTAAAATTTTTATTAGAATTAAAATTAATTAAGTGTTTTCACGAAACGAACGTGGATTAGTTTTCTTGTTTCCCGCCAAAATAAGAAATACCCGCCAAAATAAGAAATTCCCGCCAAAATAAGAAAAGATAAACACATCAATTTTCTATGTAAAAAATATTTGGCCAATGATTTTAAGCGATCGAACTTTACTAACAATACTAGTTATAATACGATTAACATTAAGAAGACTTGCATAGTTAATAGTGACTAAAAAATGTCATTTGTATATGATTTGTTAGTGCATACAACGAGATTTTGGAGATATAAAATTGGGCGGAGATTCAAAGTCCCTTTATAATAGCAGTCTGCAAGTTTCGTAGAGTAGTTTTGTTAGATAAATTGTTGACAGATTTGTTGCGTATACTTTAAAGGTTGTAAAAGAAGAAAGATCGGCTTCATATAGGATTTGTTTCTGTGCCGTACCATAGGTCGTTGAGAGTAATCTACATTATATTAAAATGCATGCGTCCGTCCGTCCGGATTATATTATTATTTCTATATTACTATAGTCCCTATTTATTATTATCTATATATTATTATTATAAAATATTAAAGTTGTATTATATTATAATA
>UCOM01004455.1:0-12319 GCA_900474385.1 Ormyrus pomaceus | reverse complement strand
GGATCGATTCGATCGCGTGTCGCGACCCGCTTAATGCTCGCGCGGTATTGAGCTGCTAATGAGAGGGAATAAAATCACGGCCGAATGATTTTCGGAAATGCGAGGAGCAAATTGGGAGAGCAGCCTGAGGGATGGAGATGTTTGCCCATATTGCGATGTTTTTTTTTTTTTAAGAACATTGTAGTTACACTTTAATGCAATTTACGTAATCGAAGTTTAGAATTATAGTGTTGGAATAATCGTTTATTTTATTACCGCGCGTGCTTGTAAATTTAGTCGGTTAACAACGCATTCGACAAGGCTAGATCTAATCGCTCTGCACCCTTCACGTTTACATGATATAAACCTCAGGCCGTAAAGCAGCTTTTTTTTTACAATTTCCTACTAAATCCTTTTTTAGTTCCCCCCACTAAATCCGAAACTGCAATTTACCACTGCTCCTTTTAGACCTCCATTAATACTCAATTCGAAAAAATGGCATCCCAAGGCGAACGACCAGCGAGACTTGGCTCGCCGCAATATTTCCCCTAAAATCCTCGAAACCTCCGTGTGCCCCCCCCCCCGACTCCGTGGAGAGAGAGATAGAGAGAGGGGCGAAAATAGTCGAGTCAGGGCTCCATTATAGCCGTCGCGTAGCGGCATTCGATGAGCCATTGGAATCCACGAAATTACAGCGGCCGGCCCGTCGAATGGGTAATAACCATCGCTTTTATGCGGAGAATTTTACGCGTGATTCACGGCCCGTTCGCGTGTAGTCGCCGGCTGGGCTCCTGGGCCATAATAATACAATCTTGGGGCTTCGCGAGCGAGCTTTTTCTCTACTCGCGGGCCCTTTTTTACGCGGGTTTCAAAGCTTTACTGGCCCATCTCTGCGCCTTATTTTCATAAAGATTCTTTGTCTTCGGTCGTCCTTTTTACTGGCTTGTTTAGGAGGCGCTGATGAAAAGCTACCGGAGCTCGGCTTTTAATAGAACGTGCTGACCTCGACGTTTTATAGACAGTATTTGCTCCTAATAAAAAAGGATTCATTCAATGTCAAGTTGGAATTATTATTTTTCATTCTCAATTAAAATGTCTCGAATTCTCGTTTCAAATGAAACGCGCGCCCCAAGGTGCTTTCCCGAGCCGACATAAATAAAATCAAATAATCCCCTTTTTATTAAAAAATAAGGAGAAACGTTCTGCATACGGAATGGGAAGCGGAAAGATGCAGCAATTTTTCCGAGCAAACTAAATCTCCTCCACAAATTCGCGAACCCGATTAAGCGAAATAAGCATTTGGATCGTCGAGCAGCCAAAGAATAGCATCCGAGCAGCGGCAGTAGCAGCTCGGCAGCGAGCCGCGCCGCTCAAGAAAAAGGGGGTCGCCCAAAAGGAGCAGCGGAAAAAAAGGAATCCCGGGAGAGAGGGAGAGAGAGAGAAAGAGGGAGAAAAGACAGGAAGGAAGGACTGAAAGAAAAGGGAGAAAGATATTGCAGCGCATTCCGCCGGTGCATAATGAGCTGGGAAATTTCGTGGGCGGCGCTCTCTCTCTCTCTCTCCTGGCAGCAAGTATTCCGGGGCAGTATCGCGTCCGAGTCCGTCGTCGTCCTCGTCGCCGAGAGGAATTCCCAGCCCGCATTTCCTCGCGAGGGAGAGAGAGGCCTGATGCGTTCTTATATTGCTTCTTCCTCCTCTTATTCTTCCACTCGCGGCTGCGCCTCGATAAAGGCTCGGCGGTTTATGAAAATTGCGGTGCTTCGGGAATCTATATATACGACGAAGGGCGGGCAGTAAAGCCCGTACCGCTGAAGGTTATTCTTTTTCTCTCGCCTTCAACCCCCCTCCCCCGTCCGTCTGTTTCGCTTCGCGCCGCGCGGCTTTTATCGCGCGAGCTGAAAAAGTACGCCGCGCGAGCGCGGGAGAGCCTGGCCGATTCATCGCGCGGGCAGGGCTTATCTCGAGAGATTCTAAAATGCTTTTAATGCTCCCGTTTATCTTGATGAGATAATTAAGCCGACGGAGTTATTTAATTACCAGGGGCTTAATTTACCGTGACGCGATCGTTACGCAACGAGTTTCCTTTTCTGATTTTTAATCAAAGCCGAGCGGAGACCCTCCTTTTTGTCATTCGGTGTCTGGTTGTTGCGGGCACTGCGTTACTTTAGATTAAGAGGGAGCTTTTTTTAACGAATTCGGAGTGAGTTCGTATATGTAATAGCCTAAGATGGACGTGACTTACGAATAAAGTCGATTCAATTTTTTAAGGTTGGTTCATATCTTTGCTGAAACGTCGCGAGTTTCCTTCTCGAGTCCTGATGTTAAAACAAACTTTCGAGCCAGCAGCCATTAAATCAATGCGAATCACACACGGCACCCATTAAAGCAAAATCCAGCTCAATAAAAAGCAAACCTTCTCACGAAGAAGGGAGAGGGGGGGGGGGGAGGAAAAACTGGGAGCTCCTCGCATCGCATCTCAAAGATTTCGCCGCGTTAACATCGTTCCATTTTCCCGTTTTACGATTCTTCCTAACGGCTCGAGAAGGTCATTACTGGTCCTCGGCACGTCCGCGATCGAATTTTCGTTCGGCCACCCCCTGTTTTTCACTTTACTCCGGCCTTTATAATTTCGCCGTCTCATTTTTGACGAGCGCCAGAGGCAGAGGGAGAGAGAGAGAGAGAGAGAGAGAGAGAGAGAGAGAGAGAGAGGGGAGGGGGAGAAGGTAGAGGAGGAGAGAAGAAAGGCAATAGAAGGGCGCGATATCCGGCTTTGGAAGCTGCAACGACGTCAGGTTTTTATGGGACTGTTAAGGGTTAACTACGACTGCCTGCAATGACCCTTTACCGCTTCAGCCCCTGCAGCTGATATCCCTTCTATGTGCGCTTTTCTTCGTCCGGGGCGTCAAACGTCCGCTCCGCGAAAAGTTGGGTATAACGCCGGCCTCGTTTATGGCACGAAGATAAACGATCCGCGCTAGAATTGTCTTTAAAATAAATCTCGCTCTCCCGCTTGCTTTCGGTTATTCTTACCCCGTTTTCCTTTTTTTTTTTTTCTTTTAGAGCTGCGGGACGCTCTTTTTTATCGCTTAAAGCGAGCGGCGACAAGCTGACAATAAGAAATTAATGAAAGTTGGATGGCTTCTTTATTAAGGGCAAATTTTGAGCGGAGCCTGCGCCCCTTTTTTATAGGGTGCAGTTGTGTCGCGAGCGCGTACGCGAGCTTTAATGAAAGAGCTTTATATACGACGGCCTCCCCCCCCCCCGCGGTATCCTGTTTTCCTTTTGCTTTTTAAATGGTTACGGGGTGTTTTTTTTTTTTTGTTTTTTTAGTTGCCCTGAATAGCAGTGGAAGGGCTTTTGTGAGAGTAAACGATGGATTCTCTTTATTCGTTGATTTTCAAGTTTATAATCACCCTTTCGAGACTTTTCACATTTTCTTGGATGCCTTTTTTGCCGATGTTGCTTTTTTTTTTAATGATGCTGTATTATATTAATTGAACGTAAATATTGCACGTTTTTCAGGGCGATTTTATATGCTTTCAAAGTTTATATTTTACAAATACCTTAATCCTTTTAGATACCGTGTTCATTACAATGGACATTAGCTGTTCGAGCCATAAAATGCTTTTACAACGTATTCCGGCCGCATTTAACGACGCAGTTTGAAAAAATAAAACCAACCAGAAAATGCAGAAAAATTCTCTTCAAAATGTATTAGTTGTGCAATGTATGAAGTATATTCTTTAAAACATTGGTTGAAATATTTATCTTTCTATGAACTATTTTTAATTTTATTTTCAAGGATTTCGTTAGTTCGGCCAACAAACTGTCTCCCAGCGAATAAACTTCCGATGAGTTTCGTAACTTCCGTCCAAAATTAAATTGAATCGTCAACTCGCAAATCGCGCTCGGAAATCGCGCTTTAAAAAAAAAACTAGAGTTTTCCATCGCGCAAAAGCCCTAATTCCCTAATTCGAACACGAAACTCGCATCTCCGGCAAATCCCAAGAACGAAAGAAATTCATTTCGACGCCGCGGCAATAAACTCCGCACGGCGCGAGGTATATCAGCTCGGACGGGGGGCATTTAAAGCGCGACACGCGGAAGCTCTCACCGGCGTAAAACCTCGGCCCGGCGACCTTGAACCTGCCCGGAGAGTCCCGCTTAATCGAAGCCCCGGCCGGCGTAAATCACGGCTCCTCGGCAAGAACGCCGGCGAATATAATCGGCTGCACGCGAGCCGGCCTCGTAAAGCTCGCTTCCGGCAGAGGCGCAGGTTCGGAGAGCTAAGAGCCGGACTCGCTTTTTAGCGAGTCTGCATGTCCGCGAGCGGCCTCCAGTACTTTATGGGCTTAGCGGGACGCTCGAGCCTCGCTCTCTGCCTTTGTTGGCCGGGGGCAGGTTTATGAGGCCTTTAGTGTTTTAGTTGCTGCGATTGAATCGTGGATTGCTGCTGCAGCGCTGAGCGGAGGTGTTATCGGTTGGCGAAATTGATGCGCCTTTTCGAAGGGCAGCTAACGGGGCCGGGACGTCGTTTGTTTATGGTACTGTGTTCTTTTTCGGCTCAGATTCTTAGACGGTGGTGTTTAATTGAAGAGTAGAGAAGCTCGTTTTTCTAGTTTTGCAACAGTTTTTCGGACTGTTTGCTAATTTATTCGTTTAAAAAATCTTAAGTAAAAATCCTCTTTATAAAAAATGTATTCAAAATTTTTAAATACTCTATAAAACTTTCTACGCAATTTATTCACACAACTCAAGATGTAAGTAACAAAATTTAATCCAAAGCAAGCCTTATCCTTCTTTCACCCTTATTTATGTCTTCCTCGCCGTTTTGGGCAATACTCTTTCGTCCCTCTTCGGTTACAGTCTATCCGCCTAAGTGTCGTAAAAGCGTATTTGCATTCTACCGAAAGTCTTGACACGGCAGCGAGAGATTCCGAGGACCAGAAAAAGAAGAGGCCGTGATTTTAGCCTCGAGGACTCGAGCCGCAGAGTGTCTTACTTACCACTCTCCGAGAGAAACTTTTTTTTTCTCCTACTACGCTTTGAAAGCCTCACCTGAAACATAAAAAGGGCGATTGTTAGTCGTTTTCGATTTCAGTCGGAAAATACGATTAAAAGTGGACATTTTTATTGAAAATGCGGACTAAAAATTTCTAGGTGTTGCAAAACCTATAAGGTCGGCTAAAATCAGACTTGCGTCAGACCGTTTTTCACTTGGATATATAGTTTTTAAGACTAATTTACAGCAACACACAAACAAAATTATATTTGCATCCTCGAAATTAACGCTTGCAAATTTTCAAACTACATCTTTCCAAGCGTTTACGCGATTCTGGCAGGAAGAAAATTTGAACAACAATCCGCCAACCCTTTTCAAGCGAAATTCGCTCTCGCATCTTCAACCAATAAACTCTGGCTTGCGCCGCCGACAAGAAATAACAGACGTCGTCGCGTCTTGGCGCAATAATGGCCCGCAATTGTTCCGACCACTTATGCAAATCCACTCAGCCGACTAATTCGTCCCGCGTGTTTCAGTAGTAACAGACTCGTCCGCTCCGGCCGGGTTTTCAGCCCCCCCTCCGCCCCACCTCCGAGCCGCCGTAGCAGTTGCACGGCAAATTTTCCGCGCAAAATCCAAACTCCGATTTTTCCCGCTTCCCGTTTAAGCGGCAATTTATTTATCCCTCGGAGAAGGCTTCCACCAGCCGCCACTCCGCGTTTATTTGCCTTTCCCTCCACCTCGGCGACGCTTCGGCTCTTATGTTTATTTCGACTCGTCTCTCCGCCTTCTCCCCCCCCCCCCCCCCCAGTCGACATCAACAAACATCTTGATTATACCGTGAAAGCCGTCCGTACTCGAGAGTTGGCTGGAAACCCTACCCCTCGCCCTCAGACTCGGCTTCTCCTCCCTCCGCTCGAGCGCATCCATACACGTATTTTGCATCTCATTTTATGTTATTCCCTCCCTCTCGCGCGCGCGAACCCCGTGCAACGCGCAGACGGGCGAAAGAAGGAAATACACGGCTACGGCTCGGGCGTGTAAATAGGGTAAGACAGACAAATATGCATTGAATTTTATGTAAATGCATGCACACTCTATTTCATCCTTTAATTGAAGAGGTAGTTAACGTAACCTCCAAGAGTAGTTGTGTACAGGACGGATTACACCTCTCTATATATATATATGTATCTCGCGCTCTCTCTCTCTCTCTCTCTCTCCGTTCGTTCTGGCCTGATATTCTATGCGCATTCGACTTCATGATGTACCGTTCCGGGAGAGCTATACAGCCTGCATCAGAAAACAATTTCTTCTCGCACGCGCGCACTTCTGGGCTCGACGACAACGTGAAAAGGCGTTTAATAAGCCTTTGTCGCGACGCTTCTGAACGTGACGAATAAGAGCAGTGCCGCGTCGAGGACTTTTATTCGGACGAGATGGATTTCTGCTTTTATTTACGCTGTTTTCAGCTGGTACAAAGACGGGGAGGGATACGGTAGAAAAGTATAATCGATATAAATGTTTCAGTTCGAAATGCTTCGTCGTGCAATAAACTGTTCAATTACGCTTGAAATCAAATAGCTACTTTTATACGTTTGCCTGCGAATAAAGGGGGTCTACTTTCCAGACGGCGATTTCGTCAAGAAGATTTTTATTGAATGTTTTTTTAAGCTAATACGCCGAATGCCGCATGATACTTCTGCCAACTAATATCCCGAGATTTCATCCTCCCCTCCGCAGTCATTTTGAAAATTTGAAATGTAAACTCACGCTGAATCATGAATTTATGAATGAAGCATCCCGAAAAGAAAGGAGCGCTACCCCGCCGTCGTGTATTTGTCTAAGAATATCCAAAGGAGCCAAGGCTATTGAAATTTCTTCTCCTGGTGTTAGCATGAAAAGTGATTTATGGAATGACCTCGTCCAAGTGGTATCCAGATACCGAAATAATTTATGAGAGCAGCTAATTAAAACTCCACGTAACTTTAACGATTTCCAGCGGCTACTGTTCGCCGTCTGACGCTTTTTTCGTTAAAAGAGAGAGAGAGAGAGAGAGAGAGAGAGAGCGAATTCGTTAACTTTCATTCGATATATAAATTAAAAATTACGCTTTTAACCGAGGACCTAATTAAGGCTGGCCAATTGTATTTTTTAGCTAATTAAAAACTAATTGATTGTTTAAGTATCACACGAATTGTTAAAATATCTCGGCTAAGTTAATTAAAAATGCAGTTAATCAAATTAAAATCTTATTAAATTAGCCGCCGTAAAAGGAAACTGAGTTTAATGAAGTGCTGATGTATTGAGCTCGTCTTCCTTCTCTTAGGAAAAATGTTTAATTTCCCTTCAAAAATAATAAATAAGCTTCTAATGAATATCTCTTTCGATTTGAAAAATTCTAGCGCTTGATACGACTCGAGAGACCCAATTAAAATGAACGCAATTTCCGATTAAATAAATAAGGCTCCTTCTCGCCGAAAGAATTAATTCAACCTTAGAAAGGATCGCAAAGCCCACTACTAAATCCAGGAGGCTTTTCATAAACCTGACTGGCGCAACTGACGTCTTGACGCGCGCTATTTTAATAAGAATCGAGCCCCGAGCTCAAGGAAAAACAAAAACACGGGGAGGGCGAACCTCGGGGGAAAAAAGCGTGCGCGGCGGTAGTAAGCGATATCTTCGCCTCCCCTCGCCGTCCAGGCACGTAACGCCTTGTAACTACGGGCAACGTCGCGTCGTCGTCGTCGCCGCCGGTAATTTGTTACTCGCTCTCTGCCTCCCTCCTCCTCCTCCTGCCTGCCTGCCCCCCCGTGAACCTCGTTTCGCAGCGCTGCCCTTTTTGCGAGCGCGAGAGCCTCGTTAGCGCGGCGAAAAATCCGACGTTTAGGCGCGAAGGAGCTCTCGCGGGTTTTGTTTCCTCGCTGTCTAAATTTCTAGGAGGGATGGAAATTGGACGGATCCGAAGAGGCTCGGGAGGTGAGGAGGATAATAAGGCGTCGGGAGAAGTGACTGAGGTGCTGGCAATTCATTTTTTATCTTTTTAGTTTAGCAAGTTGTACTGAGGAATTGCGTGTCTTTGTTTGTTTCCATTACCATGAATTTACGTAAAGCTGCGTAAACGATTTTAGTAGATAAAAGCAACTAGCTCGGGGTATAAACTCTTGTTTACGTTACGGCACATTAAATTGGGAATAAATTTGGAATAACGAGAGGTTTTACCGTCTAACTAAAGCTCTGGAAAATATTAAAGAGCAAATACGACGCCTAAAATTTTCTGTATAGAAAAAAAAGCGCAGTTTAAAAATGTGAAAAACGATCTCTCGCCTTCTCGATATTACATTCGCTGCACTAACGCTTTTTTCCCCCCCAACCGTATCAGTCGAGAAGATTTAAAGATTATAAAGATTATATTTTTGCAGGGCACGTTCCGTTCGGCACACAAATTTTTCAAATACGGTAGCCAATATTATACGACTTTGACCCCGCCAGTAACCGTGAAAGTGCCGCGCGTGTCCTATCTGCGCCCTCACTTTTGCCGTAATAACTTAAAGCAGCTATTACAACAACGGACTTTACGACAATTCCCCCGAATACGGGAACGAATCTATAGTACACCGAGGCTGTAACTAACCGAAAAACTGATATACTGGATCAACATTGTCAGTAAATTATCATTCTTTTATACTCGGCCGTAATCCACTGCGGGCATTAAAATTTGTCAGCGGTATAAGTCGAAAGATTTGATAGCCGTTACATTCTGCTCTTACAAAATGTCGATATTTTCGATCGAAATTTCGGTTTCCATTCCCTTGGTTTCGACCAACTCGCTTCACATACCGCTTGTACCCCCCCGTCCTTTATCGATCACGTCCGCAAACAATCTATAAATACACGCAAACGTCCCCTCCCCCCGAAAAGACTCGCTCGAATTCCAAAACGAGTCGAGAGCCGTCGTGTCCGCGCCGCAAAGAGGAGAATCGCCGAGACCCACATTTTTCATACGGCCGATGTTTACGCGGTCACGGATGCGGTACGATAAGTGTTGCCTTTGGGCTCTCGAAATGGAAGACGCGCCCTCGTACGTGTGAATGAAGAAGCGTCGACCGCGAAGTGTATATACGTCGTCAATAGCGGCCGGGCTCGTATTCCGTTCACGTTGCTCGACGCGGCGGTCTCAAAAAACACGCCTCTATCGCGCCCGTAATCTATACCGCGCCTCGCAGCTCGAACGCCTCTACGTGCATTTTATCAATGCGAGATAGCCGCTGCCTACGTTCCTCTCGCTCTCTCTCTCTCGGACGGGAATTTCGCGCGATGAAACGAAACGTAATTGAATGATTAGTTCGAGATAGGACACTTCTTGATTTATCGCGCCTGGGAAGAAATTTTTTTTGCTTTTGAAAACACGTGTTGCTTGGTTCTTTTGTCGATGAGAGTCGGATGGGATGGAAAATATTCAGGTTGTTTTTTCGAAAGGACTATTAAACAAATTTTAAGGGTTTTACTAATTCACGCGACAGTTGATCTTAGCGGTAATTGCGTTTAATTTCAAAGAAACGGAATTGGAAAACCCCGCCTAACAAGATTTTACTCGGCTCGAAATAAATCACGAGACTTTTCGAAATAGCATTTTCAGCGCCGGCATAAAATCCTATCAGCGGACGAAAGCAACTTTCTCCCCGGGACTTCTTTAATGACTTATAATCTCATTTTCATCCCCATTATCCGAGAGCAATAAAAATTAAAGCCATTAAAGCAGCCGGCGCAGAGCGAGAGCCCGAGGAATTTAAGAAACAGCGCCGCGCAAACTTTGTCCTTACACGCGCGCGAGACTACATAAAAAGGGAGAGAGAGCGAGAGAGAGAAAAAAAAGGCGAGAGAGCAGTAGCAGCAGCAGCAGCAGCAGCAGCAGCAACGGCATAAAGAAAGGTCGTATATAGGCGGGAGGGCGCCGGCGAATACAACTCAGGTGCGGCATAAAAATTCACTGCGCGGCGGGCGGAAACGAGCAGCGGCAGCACAGCGTCGGCGGCGGCTCACACCACAGGCGAAGTATAAGGACCCGGAGGAGACTTTCAGGACACCCCCGAGATACTCCGCGGATATACAGCCTCGGAGTCTCTCTCCTCCCGCTCCTCCGCGCATATATATATATATATATATATATATATATACATATACATCCCTCGTGCATTTCGCAGGAGGCGCGGTGGGGGGATAGTGCCCTATAAACTTCGAATTCTATTGGAATACAATGGCGAGCGACAAGCGAAGCCTCGAGAGTACCTCCAGGCTGGCAACGGCTTCATTAAGGCCCCGAACGCGAGATACTAAAATTTTAACTATATATGCGCCCGCGACTTTTCTAAATATTCCGTTTGGATTATGGCCCCCGCGTTTATGCCCAAGTCGCCCCGGCCGGATTAAACTTACGAGCTGTTTGGATAATTATAAAGGTTATTAAAGCCCGGAAATAGCTGGATTAGTATAGATATTTATGTGTCCCGTTAAAAATAAATATCCCCCCGGGTTTTATGATTTTCCAAAGGAAAATATATACAAACGACGCGTAACGCTTAAAATGTCGAATAAACTTCTTACTTAAAAAGAAAAAAAAAAGGTTAGAGAGTACATATTTTTTTAATCTATGCAAAATGCTCAACGAGAAGTGCGAGTTTACTAAAAAGGAGAAAACAGCGTTACATTAGCCCGCTTCGTGCTTCTCGCCGCTCTCCCGGCGCATTAGCTTGTGCCGCGGCTTCTTCATTTGCATAAACGCGCAAATCAGACGACAACGAAGATGACAGGCCGTGCAAGAAGATGTCGCCGCCGCCGCGGCTCTGCGTTTTTGCGCGGAAACACTGGAAGGCAGCTCGCCTAAGACGACCTCGGAGTGGTTGAGGTTTAAGTGATTGCCACCGGGGTGTTGTTGCCAGTCCCGAGAAGAAGAACTTGGCTTATCTGCGTCGTCGCCGCCGTCGGAGCTCGTAAGCTAATTTTAATTCAGCAGTCAAAAAACAAAGTTCAGCTCTTGAAGATCTTAACAGTTACTTTGCTGATTATTTAGCAAATTGTGCTACATACTATTGTGTTGCAATTATCAAAATCGGGCTTCCAAATTCTAATTAAAAACAAAGCAAAAGCGATCAGTGAACGAGGAGTGCTTAAAAAAATCAGCCAAAAATCCAGAGCGCCAAAATCAGTAGCCGGTCGGCCAATCAAGAATCTTACCCACGTTTCAAAGTCGTCTGTGGCAGGCCGCCCTGTATAAGCCGATAATCTTGCGGCTCGTGCTCGCAGCGTCGGCCGATAATTGCGCCGGCGCTCCCCGGCCGATAGAGCGAGCCAAAGAGAGAATGCATATGAATACACGATTATCGCTTAGAGGGTCGATCGTGCGCGCCGCAGGACGTGTGTCCGCAGGAGCGGACTGACGGCTCTGCTTCTTGTTTGCCGAGTGTGCGCCCGCGTATATTGACTCGTAAGTGGCCCCCTGCCCGATCAATTGCCGCGCGGACCTTCGAGCAAGCCGAGCGTCCATCCGTCCGTTCGGCTGTAGTGTATCGGAGGAGGAGGAAGGAACGGATACACCCGGACGCGCGGATCTCCGGGACGGAATGGAGATCTCCGAGCCGTGACGAGGGGACGAGCCAGGATTCGCCGGGGGGGGATTATTGATTCGCGCCTGTTTGCTCATCTTTTATGCTGATTTCTGACCTGTCGCGCGGCCTCGGTGGGAATCGGGTTGAGGTTTTTTTTATTTATTCTTTCGATGGACTGCTCGTTTTCCTTTTGGTACAGGCTCGTCCATCACCTTGATCTAGATTTTAAGTTTGAAGAATATACGATGGCAAAGAGTGGGAATTGATTTACGAATTATCTTTGGTATCATCCGAGCTATTTACCTAAATTACTAAAGTCGAAATTCCCTTCCTAAACAATGCGGCCAGAGCCTCCCAAGCTTCATCTCTCGAAAAAAAAAAAATCTCGAACCTCTCGGCGACGCAGCAACGCAATTGGAAAAGGACCGTCGGTAAAAAGCAAACGAGCCCACGCAACTCGACGTAAACAGTAGTCCATCAGTCCAGAAGAGAAATCTCCGGCTTATGAGCGAGTCCTCCGTTATCGCGGTAGACCGACTCCGGGTTTTTCCCCGGGAAAAACATCTCGTTCCCACTTTATAAACATACATACAACGAGCTTTAGATCGTGTTTCGCTGTACTGCACGCTGGAAAAACTCGCGTCAAGGAGGTTGACGGCTATTCTTCGTCTCTGCGCTCTCCCCCCCCCCCTCCAGAGAGCAGGTTCCGCGAGGACTTTTTTGCCGGGAGAGAGAA
>UCOM01004454.1:0-12372 GCA_900474385.1 Ormyrus pomaceus | reverse complement strand
TTTTGAATTCATAACCTCAAAATTGAAAATTCAATTTTCAATTTTGAGGTTATGAATTATAGATAAATGAAATTTCAAAAAATATGTTTGAAATTTTCATAAGGAATAAATTTTTTATATATGTAATAAAATTAGAGCGCGCGGAGCGCGCCTGAATTTTGCTTGTATTAATAAAAAAGAACATTTATTTAACGTTCGAATGCGATAAAATTGACATATTCATTCTGAAACGTAGTGCTAAACCAATTATAATAAGTTTGAATCTGAATTTCGCATTTTTTGCAAATAATTGGCAGAAATAATGATTAATAACTAATTTCACTTTAGTTAAAAAGAACACTTTACACTTTCATGAAATAAATTAATTGCAACGTACTTTCACTTATTACGTTAAAACTTACAAAATTGATTATTATTATTATTATTATTTTATTTATTTATTTATTTTTTTTTTGCTGTGTAGGTGGTGTAGTTAACTACAGAATGCCGGAGTCTCCAGTGAAAGAACTCAGTGACACGTCCTACGATGGTACTCGTTACAATGGAATGCTGTCAGGCGGTCTTGGACGATTGGTTGATGGCGAAGTTGGTGCAGATTATTACAAACAGGAGATCGGTTACGGAAGAGGTGTGTGTGATGGATCTTTTTTCAATTAATTTAACAAGGAACAAACTGTTTATAATAAATAAATAAATTCAAAATCGTTTAATTATCGATTGTATGCAATTATTCATTCACGGCGGTAAAATATTTTTACATTTTAACGCGCTTTTCGAGTAATTGCATTGTTTACTTCAAGGCACTGGTTGGGTTGCTTGGATGCAAGACAGCTTCCCTGACAACTACGTAGAACTGGATTTTCAATTTGATAGCATCAGAATCTTTGACGCTGTGCACATTTATACCAACAACTACTTCAACCGAGATGTGCAGGTAGTTGGTTTTTAATTAAGGAAACATATTGACACAAAAAAGCTTTTATGGATTTCAAATCGACCTCTTTATCACAGAGTAACTTTTCCAATTATACTACTAAAATATTATTAAAGTATATTAAAGCTTGACGAAACATTGGAAACTTTATTCCTCTCCGTAACACAGTAAAAGCATCGATCGATTCCATTGTCAGGATTCCTTTGATCGGAAATAATTGTAATGTCATCCGTATTTTTCATTTAATTGGAATCGACAAGTTGCTCCAGTAAGGGAATTGATAAAATATGACCCAGTTCCAGCAATGATTACATTGACATACCGTTAAACGTACAAAATACGTTAGTCTTATTCTCGATGAAACGTCAGTCAGCAGCTATATATCAATACAAAATTTAGCATGCGTATGCCATATTCCGTGCATCCCGGCCGATCCCGGCTCCCGCAGTACATAAAATAATCAGCGGCAAATTCATCGTTGCATTACAGACGATATTATACAAAATCTTTCGAATTTTCAACGCAAATTATGAATAGTATATTATTCAGTAGTATTTAATCGTTTCCAAACCTTTGTATTTATTTCAAATAGCGCATGCTTGTTATGAAAGCTATTTATGTTAATTAATTTGAAATACATATATTTTGATTAACAAAAATATTTCTTACCCTGTAGTTTAATTAAAGCTCAGGTTCCCGCTTTTTAGTAAACGCTTATTTAGTAAAGCAAAATTGATATAACGAGAGCTCTTTCTTTTGCGTCATAGTTCTACGTGTTTTTGAAATTCTTTCTACACCTGCAAACTCTACCCTTATGTAGATTCTAAATTAAGGATAGAACTAAATTTCTTGAAAAATAAGATATATTGTTTAACTACTAATCAACCTAAAGGTTATTAAACTCGAAGGAATCGTTAAGCTTTTGAATAAAGGATTAAAAATATTAATAAATATATAATAAAGCTAAGCACTCTTTTTTTTAATTTGAGCCAACCTCTTAGCCGGTCGATACCGCCAACTGACCGCGCAATACCGGAAAGAGAGAAAAAAATCGTTAAGAATGGGTAGCTAAAAAAAAGACTAGAGAAAGGAAGCAATTTTCCTTCCAACAGGTATTCGAACGGGCGGAAGTGCGGTTTGACAGTGTCGAGAGCAGCTTCGTCGACGGCGGCGGCGGAGGAGGAGGCAGCGGCGACGGAGACGAGATCGATGAGGGCAAGGAGAAGCCCATCTCTTACTCATACATCCCGGATACCAATTTGGAAAACGCCCGCAACGTCTCCATCGCCCTGCACGGCCGCCAGGGCAAGTTCCTCCGGTTCCGGCTTTACTTCGCCAAGCGCTGGATAATGATCTCCGAGGTCACTTTCGAGTCATGTGAGTATAATGCGCTTCCTCCTCTCGGGCTGCGAAACCCGAGGATGACGGACAATTTCCGCGCAGCCAAGGGATTATTTGAATCGTCAATCGCTGGAGAAAGAACAGGCTAATTGTCTTTTTTCTCCGCCTATTCCGTATGTAAAATTTTTTCACCCATCACTTTATCGTCAAACGCGTGAAAGAATCCGCGGCAATGCAAAGCAAAGTTTCGTCGCGTAAAAAAACTAAAAGCCCGTTTACCGAGTCCGTCCGAACGAGAGGCAGCGGGGCTTGGCTCTCACGCAAACTTGGAAATTCCCTAAATCAACAATTATCTCATTCGCAGGGAATCCGTACGCAAACGCCACCGAAGAAACTGCGTCCGAAATCAGTAACGAGGACGGCGTCGGCCCGGTCAACCACGAGGCGGATCTCAACTTACAAACGAGTACGTATATACCTGCAATCAAACTTGTCGCGAAGTGTCGCGGACCCCGAGTGGGAGAGAGAGATAGAGAGAGAGAGAGAGAGAGAGAGAGGGAGAGATCCCTTTTCCAAACTAGACTCCACTTGGACTTTGCCAGGGCAAACAGCGTCCGAATCGTGAGCGAATAATGGTCGAGTCACATCCCTTTCGTTTTTTCCCGACCAAAATAGTTTTTTGATGAGCCATCGGCGGATCTTCGCCTCGGTAAGGTCATTAGGAAAATGAGGCCGCCATTCTTCCTGTTGGATGGCGCAGATGCGATTAAGAAGCGGACGAGGATGAGCGCCAGTCAAGAAGTGGAACTAGGAAAACATTTTGCTCCGGCGCGGTTCCCGGTACTTTATAATTCGCGTGGCAACTTTCGCCTAACGTAAACAATTAGCCGGATTAAGTGGAAGACCAAGCAAGAGCACGCCGGTAAGCATATAACGTCGCTCGGAGAAAGAGCAAACCGAGAGAGAGAGAGCTCAAGACACGTAGGAAAGTTGGCGCGCAAGCGCGGTAGAAATAGCAGGCATCCGGAACTGGGTTACACCGCTTGATTATGCTTGCATTCAAATGCACAATCAAATGTAGAGCTCGGGAAGACTTGATGAAATTTGGAAGCGAGCCTCTGTTTTCTGAATACTTGGAAAGAACTTTTTCTTTTCGGCAATATTTAGCCAAACTATATGGGAGAACCTCTCGCTTGTCGTACTGCTAATTTATGCCTATTTTCTTAAATTTTAATGTTTTCTGAATTAGTAATCTTCTGAACTGTCAAACAAATTAGCAAAATTTCTATCTCGAAGAAGCTTCGCCATTTCTTTAAACTCTAACCCGTCGATATATCAGAGATCTATTCGAATAACGCAATTTATTATTAGCTAATTAAATCGCAAGCACCGCAGTCGGATACTGACCTCTCAAGCTTAAACGTGCGTATAGCCCCTATAGTAATGGCTATTGTTACTACATCTGTGTTATGCGGGTTGCAGTAATCTACATAACTCCTGCAATTACACATGATTTAGACCCGGTATCACTTCCACTATTTATTACAAATGCTTTATAGCTTGCCTATTATAGTGTTAAGCTGAGCCTTATTCAAACTCATTATTCCAGATAAAACGAATGCAGCCCATTATTAATTTGCATAAATTTGCGTTTTTCATTTCAGTACCAGTATCAATGAGATTTTTCTACTTAAAATTTCGTACAAGTTTTTATTCACTTTGACGATTTAAAGCTTTGGAATGCACATAACATTCCTAGAATATTCATTTTTCAACGAATTTGAAATACCTCTTTCAGGAGCGAAAAGTCGTAATATTATTATTGCAACGCACGCTTTTACATTTTGCAATTTTGAGAATTGCGAAACCGAGCCCCTGCCGGCGACTTAAAAAAAAAGTCATGCAGAAAATCAGCTCCCAGGAAAAAAAAAATGCGAAAAAGAAAGTGGAAACCCCGCACGGAGTTATCGCGATCCCGAGCGGTTTTTAGGCTCGGAATTAAAAACTGCTGGTTCTTGTTCGCGAGATATCCCTGTTTGCAAAAATTTTGGCCGGATTAAATAAAACTTTACTTCGCTTCCCCTTCAGCTTGTAAATCAAGTTTCACGTGCATTTAATCACGAGAATGCCGCGCGATATTTCTTGCGACGCTCGGCAATTAGTCCATTTGTGTCCGAAACCCATCAGATACTCTTTCCCTTTGGTTTACCAAGGCGGTCGTTGAAAGTTTTTTCAAAGCCAAGTTTCACTCGATCTGGGATGAAATGTATTTATAATGTGAAATGTAACTTTTTGCTGATTAAAATTCAATTTTAAAGTGACGTGTGACGAATTTTTAAAAATTTATTGTGAAATTAAATGAAATCTTTGGAGATTTCGAGCTGCATTTGCGTAATGGATGGATATTGGAAAATTTCGTATAAAATTTTAGCACTTGATACGTTTAAATGAAAATTTATTAAAACATATTGATAATAACATTTAAAATTTTTGTTTAACTTGAATTAATTATAAATAAAAGCTCGAATGCTTCAAATGAAGCACATCTTGTATTTATTAAATAATATAAGATTTAAAATTATTCCATACCATTCTGCGATAAAATTCACGTGTTTATCAGAATAAATACATAATATTAATTATTTTTTATCAAAGACAATAACTTGGAGTTACTACAATATATTATTACAATCTCATTTTGCGTATGTCACTTTAGTCACAGCCCGAGAAGAAGGTCAGGAGTACGTGGAGGTTCTAATTGGAGTTCTCACAGCAATAACTCTACTTCTGCTACTTGTTTTTATCATCATCTTGTTACTCAGCAGACGACAGAAGCTACAAAGTTCTCCGACTGTACTAAAAAATCCATTTGGCTTTGCGATCAACATGAAGGTACGCAACAACTCAGCAACTATTTTGCATTCAAAACACAAACTGTAAAGTATCAATTTGTAATAACGAAAGCCTCGCCAATACTATTGTGCATAATTGTAGCAGTACATCTTTCCTTCAGAACTAAAAATTTTAAAAAGCCAGTACATTTTATTTAATTACTCGTAAAAAAGTCGAAAAGCGATTTTGCATCTTAAGGCTCTCGCAAGAAAGCACTTTGCTTTACGATGCAAAACCGAACTCGAGGCTCCAAAGAGTTTTAATGCAGTGGGCAAAGCCCTTGAGTTCTTATCGTTCGACTTTCGGCAGGGTTTCCTACTGAATCTGGCGCCGGGCCGGATGCTCAACGACAATGGCCGAGACTCGCCCGACGAGGACGACGAGGAGGTCGAGCCGGAGGAGGAAGACGTTGACGTCGACGTCGACGTCGACGCGATCGAGAACGGCCTGCCACCCGAAAACGCGGTCAGCCTGCACGAGTCTCTCACCGTAGAGCAGTTCAACTCGCCGCTCGTTGAGTCTCAGTACAAATCGACTTACGCCATCGTCTCGAATACAGGTGCCGATATTTACATTTTGCGCTTTAAATTCAAGTTTTTAATAAAGAGGAATAATTAATAATGCGAGCCCTTCTAAATTAAGCTTCCAGGAAATCAGATTTCAAATTTCAATTTTGAAGCGGGTCGAAAATAAATCAATCGAATATGAATTGCGGATTTAACGCCCCGTAAACAACGACTCATAATTAAATTATAAATCATTATGTTTGTTTAATCACTATTACTACATGTAGTTGCACTGTTTTCCAATAACAAATAATCAACTCGGTGACCCATAACTGATTCCAATAGTTCTACACGTGGAGTGGGTTCTATTCAAATTATGCCTTCTATAATACATTTTCGAAAAGTTAAATTTAAAAATGTTCAGTATTGAACGATGGCTTCCCTATACTAATTATATTACTTTTTGTGCAAAGCTAAAAAGTTGTCCGCGTCATTTCTGAAAATGCAAGATTTCATGAAAAGTAATTAATCTTTAATTATTTTCAATGGTTTTTAATTCTTCATATCACTCTTTTATTAAAACTTAAATTTTCAGTAATTAATTAAAGTGATTAAATTTATATTTAATTTTAAAAGTTGAATTTATTAAATTATTAATATGAAAACAATGCTTATATTCATTTATATACTATAAAGTTTAAATTAATGAACAATAATTATTTGCTTTTGTATTATTCTATATTAATATATTCGTATAATTAATCATCAACAACAATATACTTCAAGCCAGTTTTGGTGATAAAATTTAAGTTGTGCACTCAATTTTAGCCTGACCCTAGTTATTCAAATAATTTTAGCCTTTCTGCTACTAAAATGCCTTTAGCTCAAGCCGTCGTTGCAAATCCTCTAAAAAAAAATTTAATTAATTTGCGCGACTTGATTGTACCCTTTCATTAAACAACCTAGAATAAAAAAGCGCGAGGCTAAAAAAACAAATTCCCCTTCATTTCTATTGCGATCTTTATTAAATACTTAATTATCCACGCTCAACCGTTTTCCAAGACTGCACAATATACCTGCCTTCACAAAGGGAGGGCCGAACGGCGGCAGCACCTCGCCGTTTAATTATTCAAGAGGTCGACGCTTATTTAACTGATTGCGTCCAGGGGAAACGAGGGCCTCGTCGGTGCGTTTCGCAATCATATTCAAGAGTCCCGCAGCTCCATCTGCGTATATAGAAAGAGAGAAAGAGGGGGAGGATGTGATTGATGCGGGCTCATTTTCGTGGCGGTTCAAGCTCGAGGATTCTTTTGGGAGAGAAGGAAACCGATTGTTTGCCAAAATCTGTTTGCCGGCTATTAAATTCCCATGCACTTGATTAACTTTGTTCATGACTCAATGCGCCGGGAGCGGATTTCAATTAAACTTTTAGTGGAGGCGTTATTTCGATGGCCCTGGAATTTTGCGGAGTAGTTGCAACGGAATGATTTACTTTATTTACTTAAAAATTATCTTGAGGAAACTGATGAATATTCAGACTTTGAAGTCTGTTGAAACAAAGTAGATTCTTTCGCGAGAGCTTTCGAATCAAGTTGAACGACCGCTTTCAATTCCGCAATTAAACGAATTAATGTTAAAATATTCATGCAGCAGCTTCGCTGTCAATTCTCGCATCAGAAAGGCAGTAACTTGTCGATATCAAAACATGGACGTTTTTATTATAAGCCTCAGTCAACAGCAGCCTTCTCTTAAATGCACACAAAAAGTAGTAATGAAATTGATAAATACAAACGTATTTGACATTAAAATATAGCATTGATTTTCAACCATTGATTTCTGTACAACTAAATCAAATTAGGAAAGTAAATTTACCATTACAAATAATTGACATTGTTATCAAAGAGAAGCTTTATTCTAGAAGCATTGCATACAGTGTTCATTGTACTTTCTGTTCGAATTAATAGCGAGCAATCTCCTAACAACAATACAAATAATCCCGGTGCAAATGTTCAAAAGCGAATCAGACATAACTAACCATGAATGCATCGACAAACCGCAGGTTCGAACGTTCGAGCGTCAAACCTCGCTCGCATAATGAACACTTTAAATCAAGCTCTCGAAAATTCGTCGGCATCAACGGCGCCTATAACCGTAAATCTCCCTCTATCTCACCCCTCCCTTATCCACTCGGCGTTTCCGCGTTGTCGCGGCCGCGACAAAAATATGCCCCAAGTTTATTCGGCTCGCTGTCATAGAACAAATGCGCGAATAACGCCCGGATAATAAATTCAAGCGCAACAATCTGCACGACAAGTGCTGAACCGAAGAAACGGCCCTGCAGTTAGCCGTCGTAAAATGAAGAACTACCCGTTCGTGTATTTTAAAGGACGCCGATGTACGCACTGGCGATTCATTTATGCAACCGACAAAATTGAATACTTTGAAAATGTAAAGCGCCAAGGGAGTGAGAGGCTTTTCGCCTGGGAATATCGAGCGGCTCGCTGAGCGTTTACATTCGGGCGCGCGGCAGCAAGTTTTGAGCGTTTATTAAGGACAGCGAGTGCGCTCGAAAAATTATGTTGGCAAATTCCTTTCGAGAAATTTTACAGTCAATGAAGAACAGTCCTTCCTTTCTTCAAAGCTTTTTTTTTCTTGAGCAGTGTCTAATTAAGTGCCTAATTATTAAGTCCTCAGTTTTCGTGATTTTAAACAAGTAAATACAGAAATTTACAAAGTTGAACATTTTGTTAATAATTATTGGAACCTAGTATTTATTTATTCTATTAAATTTTCTAAAAAGAGTTTCATTTTTAGTACAATCCAAAAAATTGAAAGACACATGTAGTTTGTATTTGAACCGCTGTCTTTATCTGCACAAGCGCTCCATCTATTGGGTAGTTGACGAATCTGCCAGTGATAAAAGCTTGTCGTTTTGAGTCGATAAAGTCATTAATGGCTTTTCGATAGCCTCAAGTCCTGCCAAGTGTTTGTCGATTGAATGATGATGTGAACAATCGACTAAAATAGATGGGTACTCTTAAAAGGTTTGCTCCAGTTATTAATCCGAGCGATAGAGAACATTCTAGTCCCTCGAATATATTCTCGAAAATTTTATTGGCTTCAAAATGTCTCTCACACTAGAATTTTCGATGGGAAAATTCAAATTTCGAATGCTCATTATTTTCGAAGTCGTAACAAGATAATTTGAATCGAAAATACAAGGATTTCTGCAAAACTTTTTTCTTCTTTCTCTGTTTGAAATTTAAAAATATATATAAGCTCTCTGTGGGCTTCCGCTGAAAAAGTTTTCATTCCTCTAGCGTCCGTGGAAATTCCGGAAAAAAGTTGAAAGGTAAAATGTCAAAATGAAGCGTCAGAAAATTGACTGGATTTTTCCCTGCAAAAGCCGGCAGATTGATGAGCTTTTTAAGTGCTCGCTAATAGAATGAACGAAAAATTGTCGAGATTTAAAACGTTGCAGACTCGCCGTGCCACGAGCTGCAGCAGCGCAGGGACGAGCTGCGCGCGAGCAAGAGCTTCGAGCGGGGCTACGCGAGCAGCCGGCAGGAGTTTGGACTGGCGGCCCCATCGACGTCCGTGTCCAGTCGGTCCTGCTCACCGGTCGCCTCGCACTACTCGCCCTCGGGCAGGCACTCGCAGTACTACCGCACCCTGCAGAGCGCCGCGCACGGAGGCGGCAGCTCCGCCAGACTCAGCGTCTCCAGCACCCCCACGCACCACCGGCCCGATCCCGAGTACGCGCACGCCAAGCGCTGGCACACTGCGCCCAAGGAGAAACACAAGGTGCCTTTTTTTAAGCCGACAATCATCTATGACTGTCCAATATTTTTTTAAATAAAGGGATCATTCAAATCCGTCTAATATTTATTTGACTCTTGAGCCAGAATGACTTTTCTTTGTAAAAATAAAATATGACAATTTATATACAATATTACAATAAATATTTATTTGAAAAAGACGCGCACAAGTGAACTCGTAGTGAGAATCACGCACGCCGTGCTACACAACTAGATAAGGAATTTTCTGGGTGCGCTTATCATTATTCGGGTCGAACCCTAGAACAAACTTGCTTCCGACAAACAAGAGAAAGACAGAGCTGGAGGGGGAGCTCGGAATTCCCAATAATTTACACGCACAAATTGCGATTGTAGGTACCAGCACCGGTAGTCAGATGGAACATCGCGCCGAGCATGAACAAGTCTTACAAATGCAAGGAGATAGAGCCCGCCAACATACCCGGACAATGTCTGCACACAATGGAGAAACTTGGTTCCGGTCATATCGGCGAGGTACGTATAATAATAAGGGCGGAACCTTCGAATATAGAGAAGCCGCCGCCGCCGCAAAATTCCAAAGCGCGTACGGGCAGCCCTTGGAACTTTTCACTTTGAAATTAGCCGGAACTTAGAAACGCTCTGATCGATATGATTTTCCGAGGGAGGCATACTCGGGAACGCCGCCAAATTCGCGAAGGAACATGTTCGTTAATGCATAACGACAACTGCATCAAGTTTCGAGTAATATTAGTTGGAATAAATTCTATTCACGAGGCTTCGCAATCATAAATTTCCTGCCGCTACTTCGACACCATCAATTACAGTTTAAGAAGCCTTTTAAAGTTTTCGATTCGAAATTAACGCTAACTTTTGTCCGGTCTGATTGATTTAATTCCGAGAAGAAACGTGAGATAATTAACATCATTTGCTAATTTGAGCTTAATTACATTGAAAAGAAAGTGTAACTTTAGATTCCAACAATTATAGCTCCCGGCTTACTCGAATAAAATCGAACTCTTTATTTAAAGAAAAAACTTGTTCAGTTCCCATTACGTTAAATTTCATCCGACTGTGCCTGTCTGCTCAGGAAAAGTGAAAATAAAAAACTTTCAGGAATTTTAATGAATAAAACGAGACGTTGAAAAAGCTAGCTAATTAAAGCAAGTGAATTGACATTAACGAGATGCACCGTTCCAGGCAATCGTGTGCGCAGTCCTGGGCCTGGGCTGCGCCAGTCCCAAGCCAGGCGCTCTCGGAAACGAGCCTCTGCGACTAGCGGTGGCCAGGATACCGAGCCTCGGCTACGGCGAGAAGCCAGCCTCTACCGACGGTTCGGCCGACGAAGGTCAGCGCGAGCTGCGCTTCCTGTCCAGCCTGAACGACCCGAACCTGGCCCGGATCCTCGGCGTCGTGTACGCGGCCGAACCCGGCCGGCCCTGGACGATCATCGAGTACACCGAGCTGGGCGACCTCGCTCATTACCTGCAGTATAGCGAACCGCTCGTCGGCACGCAAAGACCCAACTGCAGCCTGAATTTCATCAGGCGAGTTCGCCGCTCGATTTTTCATGCCCCGCTGTAATTTTCGCGATTTATGGCCGGCTGAGCTTTTACTTCCGAGGCGACGCCGCCCGAATCAATTGCCCCGCGATAAGGCTTGATTGTTGTGCTCGAGAGCTGCGCAGAGCCAGATGAATTTTTATCGAGCCTATTACCTCGTGTGAACGGATTAAGTTCAGATTTTAAGCTTTGATACTGCTGGATGTCGGTTTTTATAGCTTCGCCGCTGCTCGGATTCGTAATTGATTTTGCAAACTTTTCAAAAAGCCTGTTTGATAATTTAGAATTTACCATCAATAAATACCTCAAGAGGTTAGAAAAACCAAGCAGTTGTAAAATAATTCAGAAAAAAATAATCTCCACTTACTCCAAACAGCATGTCTAAACAGAGAAAAATTTTTTTTTAAAATTACAATTTTATTTGTAAAAATTACTATTTTAATGGTACTCATGGGACAGACTAGAAAAGGTTGTATATTTTACTTTGTAACATAGTAATTTTTATCAATGATATTAAATTTAAAAATAAATTTTAATTTTATTTTATTCTTATTTTTCTGTTCTTTTATTTTTAACTTTAATTATTTTTTATTATTTTTAATGTATAATTTAAAGTTTAATGATTGATAGATTTAAATAACACAATTTTTTTTTTTGACGGTGGTTGGATTCGAACCCCGCGGCACCTTCAGCTTGGCAGTCGCGCGTCTTAACCACTTACCAAAATATGATTCTTGAGGAAATAATTTTGGAACTTGTATAGGTGGAACCATCGGTAATGAGAGAAATTCAATGACAATATTTAATGATAATAAATATGATTACACGAAAAAAAATGTATAATTAATTTGCATATTATGAAAATATAATAATTAAATATTATTTTCTGGTTAAGGTAGCTCTATAGTTTTTTTGTTTATCCAAGACCATGTTAAAAACTAGTTAGAAGTACTCATTAGAACTTACAGAATATACTGAATAAAATTTTAGGTGACTTACCGTGTAAAAATTAAAAATAGTAACATTTAAAGTTGAGGTACTTAACATGTCCTCTTATGAGAACGGCTCTCTGAGAGACAGAAAATAGAAGATTTTTTTATAGATAGCGATTCACGACGCCATTGAAAAAATTACTATTTACTAGATTAATCTTCCAGCTTTCCAAAAATATAAAATTTATTATACCTTAGCGTGTAAAATAAAAAGATATTAATTATTAAAAAAAGCAAAATCATGATTTCGTGGTTATAGTTGCGGAAACAATAGAACATCGCAAGGTACGTCATACAGTTTGACAATATCGCAAGATACGTCATAATTGTTAACCTAATAACCGAAGTCAA